>BDSI01000184.1:118412-191857 GCA_003117195.1 Eudorina sp. 2006-703-Eu-15
CGTATCGAAGTGTACCGTAGCGTTGGTAGCAGTATTCGTATTTCGCTGCCGCCAGTCGGAGGCTACGCGCTTCCTGGGATGAGAGCTGTCCAAGGGGAGGTGCGGGTGGCGCCCTGCGCGTCCGAGAGCACGACGTTGCGGCAGTGCTGGGGGGGGAGTCACCGCAGCATGTGCAAAGGATTTTTGGAAGCACGCCAGGGTTTCCACTTTGTGCCGCGTGGTCAACGTCTTGGTCCCCCCCGCCATGGATACCGGGCGGCCCCCCCGCCCCTTCGGACGTCTCGTACCAGGCCGCCGCGGGGCGCGCCACGGCGCCGCAGCTGGTGGACATCATCGCCGTACTGCCGTTCGCGCCGTACGCCTACGCCCCCGACGGCGAGTCGACCGCCGCGGTGCTGGCGGCTGTCAAGGTACGGCACGGCAGTTTGACCATACCGTGCCGTACCGTACCTCCCGCTTTACTTTCCCAAAAGCAGTGTCGCAGAGGCAAAGCGGGAATGGACCGCGTTTTGCCTTTGCCGGGCCGCTGTGCAGATCGCCGCTGCATGGGTAGTGAAGGATGGGGGGTTGTGAGGGTGCGCAGCCTGTTTCCTCCTCATGCGTCGGTTTACCTCATGGGGGGCGGCGGCGGGGGCGGGGCCGGACGCGGGCCTGGCTTGCTCCGGCGGTTCCCGGGCGCTGATCGCCGTACTATATCCGTATTCCTTGCAGGCGCGTGCGATGGAGCTTAAGGGCCTGGATGCCGCGATCCGTGGGTCGATCAGGGAGACCCTGGAGGGCATGAAGCACCCGGGCGCTGCCGCCTTCGCCGACAGCCTCGCGGCGGCGGCGGCGCCGCCGCCGCCAACACCCGTGCCGGCGCCAAAGTCAACGCCGTCAAAGCGGTCCGCGGCGGCGACGTCTGCGTCAGGTAGGGCATCGGCGGGTACGGCACCCTCCAGCCGTACAGCCGCCGCCGCCGCCGCCGCGGGCGCCACGGCGACCGCGCCCGCCGCGCGGGCCGCCGTGCCGGCCCCGCCGCCGCCTGTGCCTGCCTCGCCTCCAGCTGTGACCGGATCCCGGCCGGTAGCGGCGCCGCCGCCGCCACCGGTGCGGCAACAGCTGCCGCCGCTGCTACAGCAGCAGCAGGATGGGCTAGTGGGCTCGACTAGATCGTCCCGACGTCGAATGTCGTCGTTTGACGATGATGAATCGGACGAGGAGGAGGACGAGGAGGAGGAGGTGCCGCGCGGCACGCCGTCGCGCCGTGCCGCCGCCGCGGCGCCGCGGGCACCCTCGCCGCCGCCGCCGCCGCCGCCGCCGCCGCCGCCGGCGTTCGCTGGCGGTGACGGCGGTTTCGTCACGAGCACGAGGACGTCCCGTCGCCGGTAGAAGTAGTGGTGGTGGTGGTGGTGGTGACAGTGGTGGTTGTGGTGGAGGTGGCAGTAGTGGGGATGGTGGGCGGCGGCCGATCGGGACCGCGACCTGTAATGCGCGGTGGGGAGCCGGAGGTCTGGCCTCGGGTTTTTCCCACATGTGGTCTCGGCGGGGTCAGGGGGGAGGGGGCCGAGTATGGCCGAAGGAAGCTGGCGCGCGACGTCATCCGCCACGCGCCCACCTGCCCGAACTCGCCCTGATTTCACTGCTGTTTCTAAATGAGGCCGTCGTCCTGATGGAATGGATGCTGGGGTGGAGGCGGTAGGCCTCGGCCTGGGTGAGGGGCGGGAGGAGGGGCCGTGTCCCTCGGGACCGCTTGGCGAGGGGCTGCCGCAGTGCCAGCGGAATCTCATCACCGCAGCGTCTCCAGCCTGGGGAGGGGCTCCAGGCGGGTTGACGTGGCCACGGTTTCCACATGTTGTCAGGTGGTGGTTCGGAGGGACCCGGGGAACGAGCGGGGCCCCAGGGGGCCGGAGGTTGCCGCGACATCGCGAACTCGCTGCCGGGGCCGGAGTTGAGCAGTCGGTGTTGGCGACTGCTGTCGTGTATCAACGGACCCCGTTTCGTGTAAGAAAACCGGGGATGAGCCAAGATGCGGTCCGAGCAATGGTTGGGGAGGGGTGTGTGATGGCCGTGTGAGGTGTAACAGACTGTGCCGCCGGCAGGCGCCGCCGCGACCCCATCTCCCCCGCCGGCGCGCGCATGACACACCGAGACAGCGGTCTCAGCGCGCCTCCGCAGCCTCCGCAGCGTGTACCCGTGGCGTGGATTGTGTTCAGTGTCTGGACGGCGATGTGCCGCATCCGGGTTTCGGCGGGGGCCCCGGCAGGGGTGGGTCACCGGCAGGGGTGGGTCACCGGCAGGGGTGGGTCACCGGCAGGGGTGGGTCACCGGCAGAGGTGGGTCACCGGCAGGGGTGGGTCACCGGCAGGGGTGGGTCACCGGCAGGGGTGGGTCACCGGCAGGGGTGGGTCACCGGCAGGGGTGGGTCACCGGCAGGGGTGGGTCACCGGCAGAGGTGGGTCACCGGCAGGGGTGGGTCACCGGCAGAGGTGGGTCACCGGCAGGGGTGGGTCACCGGCAGGGGTGGGTCACCGGCAGGGGTGGGTCACCGGCAGAGGTGGGTCACCGGCAGGGGTGGGTCACCGGCAGGGGTGGGTCACGGCAGGGGTGGGTCAACGGCAGGGGTGGGTCACGGCAGGGGTGGGTCACCGGCAGGGGTGGGTCACCGGCAGGGGTGGGTCACCGGCAGGGGTGGGTCACCGGCAGGGGTGGGTCAACGGCAGGGGTGGGTCAACGGCAGGGGTGGGTCAACGGCAGGGGTGGGTCAACGGCAGGGGTGGGTCACCGGCAGGGGTGGGTCAACGGCAGGGGTGGGTCAACGGCAGGGGTGGGTCACCGGCAGGGGTGGGTCAACGGCAGGGGTGGGTCACCGGCAGGGGTGGGTCACCGGCAGGGGTGGGTCACCGGCAGAGGTGGGTCACCGGCAGAGGTGGGTCACCGGCAGGGGTGGGTCACCGGCAGGGGTGGGTCAACGGCAGGGGTGGGTCAACGGCAGGGGTGGGTCACCGGCAGGGGTGGGTCACCGGCAGGGGTGGGTCAACGGCAGGGGTGGGTCACCGGCAGGGGTGGGTCACCGGCAGAGGTGGGTCACCGGCAGAGGTGGGTCAACGGCAGGGGTGGGTCAACGGCAGGGGTGGGTCACCGGCAGGGGTGGGTCAACGGCAGGGGTGGGTCACCGGCAGGGGTGGGTCACCGGCAGGGGTGGGTCACCGGCAGAGGTGGGTCACCGGCAGGGGTGGGTCACCGGCAGGGGTGGGTCACCGGCAGGGGTGGGTCACCGGCAGGGGTGGGTCACCGGCAGAGGTGGGTCACCGGCAGAGGTGGGTCAACGGCAGGGGTGGGTCACGGCAGGGGTGGGTCACCGGCAGGGGTGGGTCACCGGCAGGGGTGGGTCACCGGCAGAGGTGGGTCACCGGCAGGGGTGGGTCACCGGCAGAGGTGGGTCACCGGCAGGGGTGGGTCACCGGCAGGGGTGGGTCAACGGCACGCCGACGACTGAAGGCCTTCGTCGACTGACGGCTGGTCGCGAGCACCCGGGAGGAGGGGGTGTCGGTGGCGCCTCAATGGCTCTACCCGAGGACTGGGAGGGGGGGACTGGAGCCGTTACTGGGAACGATACTACCCCTACCCGGGGGTCTCAACAACCCCCGCCCCCTCACCGCCACGGGCCCTCCAGCCTCCTTTCGAGAGCCTCCAGGGGACCGCTGGGCCTCGGGGGGGAGAGCCGCTGTGCTGCGACCACCCTGAGTGGATGCCGTACATGATGCACGGCCTGCTGTTATCTCAGGGACGAACCCTTGTCCTGAACAAGGGAGAAGGGACGTCCTTGCCTTGATTGGCAATGATCGCCGAGGACCTACCGTATTGGACACGGGTGCGCCATCCCCTGTAGGTATCACTGAACATCATCGGGGGAAGGAAGCTCGCCGGCGCTACCCTCAGATCTCCGCTCCCCGGGGGCCGGCATGGGAAGATGCGTGTGCGGCTGGTTGGGGGAAGGAACAACGTTGGTAAGGACCCAGCGGGGTTAAGGCGTCGGGTTGGGGCAGTCCCGGTCCAACCGCCTGGTTGCCCTATGTCCCGTCTGCCTCTCCGCACCTCACCTCACCCCACCCCAACCCATCCCACCTCGTGTGCCGGACCCGAGTGGGCGCCCGCCCGCCCTCCCGTCAGCCTGCCAGTTCGGTTCCACGTCGTGCTCAAGTCCCACACGTTGCCACATGCCCCTGCCCGTTCGTTCAGCGACGGCCTCACCCGGTCTACACCCTGCCAGTTGCCACACATCTCTACAACACTCTTACCAAGACACCAAAAATATTACGGTATACCTATCTGTCTGTCGGCCGCAGCATCACCATGCGCATCTTCAACAGCAACGCACACGGAGTCCCCGCCGGCCCCGCTGCCGCAGGGGGGCGAAGGTCCCCCCTCCCCCGGGCCCGCTGGCGGCCGCCTACCTTCCCTGCAAAAGCCAGACCCGACCAACTATTTGAAAGGGCCGCCCCCAACTGTCCCAACAGAACACGAAAGGGTACTGTAGTGCTGTCCGATTCCAATGGATCGTCCGGCACCTGCCGTGCCTCAGCGCTCCCTGGACCACCACCGAATCGCCCACCCTGCGCCCCCCCGGGCCCCCCAGCAGGGCCCGAACAACCCGCCCAGACCAAAGTTCACCAAAGTTCACCCACTCAAAGCCTCCTGCCCCACGCACCTCCTTTACCCTCCGCCCCCGCCCCGCCCCGGCCCACCCCACACCAACCCCCTCGACGGCGCCCCTCACAGCACCACCGACATCCTGAGCTTGGACTTGTCAATCTCGGACGACGACGCCACGCCCAATGTACTGCACCCCACCGCGTACTGCGGCCCCGGTACGGCCTCCCGCCGGTCTTCGCGGTACCGCGGCCGCATGGTGAAGCCCTTGCGTACGGTAGACCCGTCGTACGGCTGCCCAAAGTCCCGGAAGTCCTTGTTGGCGTAGTCGTGTGGGGCGGGGTTGGCCGCGTAGTCGGGTTGGACCTCGTTTCGGAACTTGAGGCTGCGGGGCCGCGGGGCAGCAAGTAACGGGGGAGAGGCAACTTGGCGGCCGGCGGAGGCAGCGAGGCGGCGGGGAGGTGCACGGTTTGGGTCGGGCGGGTCTCTTATCTAAACACACGCGCACGCGGCTCACCTCATGACCGAATAAAACACGCACACAGCACGGCGCCAGCAGGCCCTTTCCGCGTCGCCTGTGCAGCCCTCCCTCCTGCTCCAATGCGCCGTCCGCTGCCTCCGCCTGCGGCCTGCCGCCTCCGCTCTGGCCCCGTCCCCCCACTCCCCCTCACGTCATTAGAGACCCCCCTCCCCGCCATGCCAATGAAGACCGCCCTAACCCCTCTCCCTCCCTCGTCCCCTCTCACCTGACGGCGATCCTCCCGTCGGCGCCCTTGGGGTCGTACGCCCCCGGCCCCGGCTGTACGCCCTGGCTGCCCGGCTCATAGGCCTTCAAGCCCATGGAGATGGAGGGCGCGCTGGTGCGGACCAGCTCGTCCGCCCGCGTCCCCTGGTACGCTCCCGGCCCGGGCACGTTCTCCTGGTGCTCCTTGGGCGCCGCGCCGTGCAGCGTGTACACGGGTTTCGTGACCCGCCCCGGGTTCTTGGGGTAGCCGTAGTCGGCGGGCCCGGGGCCCTGCTGCGGCGACATCCAGGGCTGTCGCCCGCCGAAGCTGTACGACGGCGCGGAGCGGTGGTCCGAGACGGTGCTGTGGCCGCCGTCTCGGGGGATGAGGGGTTCGATGACCTCGTAGGTGCCCGGGCCGGGCACACCGGAGCGGATGCCGGTGTCGCGGGAGCCGCGGCCGATGGTCCAGGAGGCGCGGCGGGGGCGCTGGGGCTCTATGGAGGGCGCGCCGTACTCGCCTGGGCCTGGCACGCCGTTGCTGCGGGACGTCTCCGAACGGCTCACTGCGCGGGGCGGGGTGGGGTGGGGTGGGGGGTGGGGGGTGGAGGCGGGGGGAGAGTGTGCGGCGGCGGAGGAGCAGGGGGAGGTGTGGCGGAGGTCAGTACGGCAGCAGATCGCGGTCGGAAGTGGAGTGGAGTGGCGGGAGTGTGGGGTGTCGGGTGTCGGGTGTGGAGCGGGCAGTATGTGCAGTGGCACCCACACACCCACACACCCTCTCCACCCCGTGGAACAGTCCACGGATGAGGCCGGGTCAGCTGCGCGCTGCAACCACACCCACACCCACACCCATACCCAGTACCCGTACCCGTACCCGTACCCGTACCCGTATACGTACCCATACCCCATTGTGCCGACGGACCCACGGCCGTCACCCCTTGCACACGTACACCAGCCGGCTCGGGGGAACAACCCTTACCCCACCCGGGGACGTCCAGGCGCGCGCGGAGGCGCACAAGCGCGCACCTCCGTACACCCTCATGTGGCTCCCAGTGCCTCGGAAATCGCCTCCGGTGACGGGCGATGAGGTCCCACAACCTTCCTCCGGGGGTGCCCTCATCAAACCCCACCCAGACCCCACCCAGACCCCACCCACGCACCCACCGCCAAAGCTCTTGCCCTCCGAGACCGGACGTCGCCGCAGTCGCGAATCGTACTCCCCCGGCCCTGGTGTGGGCTCCGCCGGGGGCAGCGGGCCTTTCCGGAACTTCAGACTCGCGACATGCACATCGTGGGGTTTGAACTCGGGACTGTACTCGGCCGGCCCGGGCGACCGCTCCGGGGCCCTGTCCGGATCCGTGCGGGGCGCCATCGAGTATGCGGCCGGCGCGGGTTTCACCAGCTTGCCGCTAGGGGTGGGCTCGTAGGCGCCGGGCCCTGGTGACGGCGTGGGTGCGTCTGAAGGGGGGGAGAGGAGGAAGCGGGAAACGGGTGCAGAGGAGAGTGGTGAGGGATGAGGGGTGGCGCCCTGGTCCTGACACGCTGCAAGCAGCCCGACGACGGGCCGCTCGAATGGAAGCCTCGCTGGGCTGGCCTGTGGGGCGGTACGGGTGCTTGTTGCTGGCGGTGGGGTGGAGTGGGGTTGCGGTGGTGGTCGCGGAAGGCCGCTGTTCGTGGAGTGATGTGTGCCAGAGGCTCCTCTGTGTGTCTGTCTCTCCCTCTCTCGGGCTGCTGCCGGGCGGCCCAGCGGCTTCCGACAGGTGGACCCACCGGCCACCGTGGTCCGGGCGTAGCCGGGGCGGGCGGACTACACGGTCGTCCTGCCCGATAAGCTCTCCGCTGCATGGGCGCGCAACGGAGCCCCATCGCCCCCCCCTTCAAGCAAACCGTTGATCTTGCAGGAGACCTAATGGTGGCCTTGAGGGGCTTGAGAGAGCGCCCCCGACTGCCGCTTCTACTCCCAGCACTGCTGCTGCTTCTCCTTATGCTGGTTCTGCTGCTGGTTCGGGCGCTGCTACCACCGCTGCTCCTACCCACAGCAGCGACCCCCAGGACAGCTCCCACAGCTCCAGTAGGCAATGAGATGGCTCATTCGCGGCTGCCTGGCCGGGGGCTGGCGGCAGCCGGCCCCCACTGTTTCTGCTCCCAGTCGACGCCCCCGCTTTAGAAGCAGCCCTCGCAGCCCGTTTGGTTAGCTCGATGTTGGCCGCCCCTGCTAGAGGGGGCCTGCATCCGTGCTCTGCAGCTATGCGCACAGCAGCTCCGGGCGGCTCCGCGCATACGACCCTAGTTCGTCCGCAGCGATGGGCGGTTTCGGGAGCGGCGGGTGGCCCGGTGCTGAGGGCGCCCTGCCCTTTGAACATCTTGTACCGCAGTCGGTTGGGAATCAGTGTATTTTAGTTACCCAAGCGGTGTGCAGAAGCCCCGTGAACACCACATGGCCTGGCGGACCCCACCCCCAGCCCCGTACCCAGTCCCCGTACCTAAAGTTAACAGGAATGACCCGTATCCGCGCCTACCTTTCTTGGCCTTGCCTCCAAAAGAATAAGCGGGCTTCCGCACTGCTGTGTGAGTGACTTCGGGCGAGTACGCAGCTCCGGCGGGCGTATGGTTCAACGCCCAGTCCCCACGAGCCGCCGTACCAAATCCCGTCCCTTTATTGCTGATGGTCCATCCTGTGCCATACTGTCCCGGACCCGGGCCGGGGTCCTCTGCGGGACGTTATAGAGAAACATCGAAGGCACAAATCGTGAACAAGTTCACAGGGTAATTACCAGGTTCTTGCAGTTTTCTACGGATTGGATGGAAAGGATGAGCGAATTGCTTACTGGAGACTCGTTCGTGTCGTCCGCCAAAAGAGTATGCGGGAGCTGTTGGGAGAGTTGACGCCTTGCCTACTTTACGCGATACTTTGTAGTCATCATGCATGGTAACAACCAATCGTTAAAGACAGCCTTGTGGGTTCAAGACCTTGTTGCTATGCGGGGATGTATTTAGCGAGGTATTGGAAGTTCGGTTTCAAAGCTTTACCATTTCGCATTTGCTTAAGCGTCTGCTTATGGCTTTTGATGAGCTGCGATGGCAAGGGAACACCAAGGTTCTGTCGAAACTGTCTAAGACTCGTACAGATGACGAGCAGGAGCGTAGCTCCTTCGCGATGGTTCATGTGGAATATATACAATGCTATAAATTTTAAACATCATAATTTGTGCATTGTGGCGGCAACACCGGAGTTTGGCGACACCGCCCTCTGGTGGACGCTGCAGGGCGTTTGGCGGTGTCATATCTGCTTTGTAGCATAGCATGGAGATGCCATACTTACACCCATGCCGCTTATAGGAATAGTTTCGGAGCCTGGAGCTGCTCCTTCAATTGAGCCCTTCACAACGAGACAACGCAACGTCAAGATAGTGCTGTGCATGCGCCACTCACATGGTCCATCTATGTAAAAGAACAAACCTCTTTACCTCTTTATGACGCGGTGACGTCGCAACTTGATACCACACTGGGTACGAAAACAAACCATCCCCCCATACGGTCACCCACCACATCCGCACGGCCCCTTTGCCCCGAAAGGAACCCCTCGCCAACCATGATATGTTGGCATCATTTAAATCCCATCTGCCTGACTTCTGGAGACATGAGATGATGTCAAGTGCTAGACACGCAGGCATCCATGGTACCCTCACGCTTGACCTCCCGTTCGCGCTGGAGGGCTTATTGCGCACAGTCTCTGTCCTCAAGGCGAAACGGAAAGGCCAGAAATCGGCGGCATCACGTCTGCAACTGCGCGCCAACCGAGAGGCCGGACAAGGCAGCAGGTTGTGTCGGCCGCGCCACCCACCGGCGCTCAACCAACAAAGTGCCGTACTGTGGGGTACCACAAGTGTAGTGGGACGCACCCATACGTCGATCCTCCCAGAACGGGAGCAAGAACACAGTGGCACCGTGGCCTGGGACCGGCTCACGTACAAGTCAAAGACAACGTCCTTCGGGGGAGAAAGGCGGTCACGCGGCAAGCAACGGGTAATAAACCCAGCAGTGCAGGGCAAGAGAAATGCACCTTCGCAGCCGCACAGGTTGTCCGCATCGCCGCACTTCGATATGACTGGCCGGGCCGGAGACGACCCTAGGACAACGCAAAGTGCAAGAGCGCTTGACCAGGCAAGCCGCGTAAGATAGTGAGATACATCAGCTCCTTCAGGTCATTGGTCGATAACGTGCTAGGCGAGTAGGGTGCTCGCTCGCCGCGCCTACCGCCGATGGAGGGTGGCCGACCACGGCAAGGAATCCTCCACACCCTCACGACGTGGACCTCGTCATCACATAACGCCAGATCATCAGCGCCGCTCAAAAAGGATATGTACGCGGGAGAACGCGGCGTCTGCCCTCCCAATGCACCCAATGAGCGGTGGCACCTAGGGGCCCTGGTCAAGTGGTCAAATATTGAGTCCAATGTTCCTCTCGCTGCGCTGCCGACTTCAATCAGCAGAGGCTGACGACGGCAGCCATAGAGGTGCGCCTGCGAGAGAGCGCTCCAACAGCGCACCTCTCACGCGTCCAGGCGCCCAGAGTTACCCAGGCATGCCAGGAGGCCTGCCCATACCTGCCGGACCGGGTGCAGTATTGCATGGGCAAGGCGTTGTGTCAGCGTGCAGGAACCGACCCTAGATTTGCACTGAGGCAGTACTATTTTGGTGCCCGTGAACTACCGCCAAGCATTGCTCTGAAGACGAGGTACCCGCTAGTTGCTCTTGGTGGCATTGACTTTGCTCTTGCCCTTATTTCCCTGATAACATTAAATCACTTTACCCGGGAACCCCTGATGCGATATTCCTTGCTCTCCATCGCTCGTGAGCGTTGAAATGGGTTCCCCACCCAAACGAGTTTGCAAGAGATCCACACCCGCCCGCGATGCACAGGCAACGCCCGCGGCCCTCACCTTGCTGCCAGCCCATCATCCCGTTGCCGGCCCCGTACGCCTGGCCCGCCGCCTGGTGCTGCATCACTTGCCCAGCGCCCTGCTGCTGCTGTTGTTGCTGCTGCTGCTGCTGCTGCTGGAGAAGCAACTGCTGCATACTCAGGTCATTGCCAGCCAGCCCCATCGCGCTCTGTTGCTGCTGCTGTTGCTGCTGCTGCATGGCCATACCGCCGCCATATTGGCCGGCAACGGCCACCTCCGGGCCTGCATGCGGCAGGTGGCAAGCGCATGCGGCAACATTCAAAACCCTGGAGTGTCAAATATTTGGCCCATGGAATATTATGCTTAGAAGGGCGCGCCAGTCGTGATTCACCTGATTGCACCCTACCCAGCCCCGGCAGACGCACCGCCCTCGCTCGCTCGCTTACGTTTGACTGCCGGAACGGCGCCGGGCACGTCCACCACGCGATCAAATGGCACCAGGCGATGCCCGTTGACGTCGTTCACGAACTGGCCGCTTGTGACGTAGTCCTCGAAGTCCAGCAGGCAGCGCTCATAGTGCGCGCGCAGGCCCGCGAAAGCGGGCAAGTTGGACTGGCTGGCGCTAGCCGCCATCTGCGGGTGGATGCCCTGGCTGACGCACAGCTCCTGCCACAGCTGCTTCATGACGACCGCGTCATAGCCGCCGCACCGGTGGACGTCGCAGAAGAGCTGCGCCAGGCAACGGAGAGGGGGATGGCGCGGAAAGAGCATATAATTAGTATGCATCCGAGCAAGGTAATCGCTGCATTCGGTGTAAACGCTGAATGTCATGTGGGCTCGGGAAGGAGACAGGTCAGGCGGCGCGGCAGGTGCTGCATCCCCGGTTGTTGTTAGTGAGGCACCACCAACGCACCGCACCTTGTGGAGGTCGAGCTCTTTGTTGGCCAACTGTGGCAGCCGGTAACGCAGCACTCCACGTGAACGATACCAGTTGATGAGCAGGCAGTGGAAATTGTCACGCTGCGGCATCATCTGCAGGAGATGGGCCGGCACAGCGCGGCGTCCGCCAGGGTTGCGCGACTGCAGCGGGGGCGACTGGACGTCCGGCGCCACGGGCCTGCCGTTGTCTTCCTCCGCCACGCCGACCATCGCAGTCGCGGCCTGCTGCTGCTGTTGTTGTTGCTGCTGTTGCGCCTGCAACGCGGCCTGCTGCTGCTGCTGTTGTTGTTGCTGCTGCTGCAGGAGCAGCTGCTGCCTCTGCTGCTGCAGCAGCTGCTCCTGCTGTTGCCTCTGCTGCTGCTGCTGCAGCAGCTGCTGTTGTTGCTGCTGCATCAGGACTAGCTGCTGTTGCGCCAGCAGGCCCTGCTGGCCTCCCCGCTGCACCATCTGCTGCAACAGCTGCACCTGCGTGGTCGCGGGCAGGTGGGCGATCTGAGCCTGCAGCTGCGCCAGCAAGGCCGCCGTGGTGCCCGCCGCCGTCCCCGCCGCGCCACCTTGCGCTGATGCCAACCTCTGAGCCTGTTGCGCCTGGAAGAGAGCAATCTGTCGCTGCTGCAGGAACTGCTGGGCCTGAAGCGTCGACATGTTACCGGGCACGTTACCAAACTGCTGCTGCTGGGGCTGCGCCGGCTGCGGCTGGTTGGGTTGGTTGTCGTTGCGACCACTGCGGCCGGCACGGCCTTTCCTGCCGCGGCCGCCGCGTGTGCGGTGACCGCCGCCGCCCTCGCTCACGTCTGTTGGAGGAATGGAGAGAGTATATTGATTGGGTGTGCAAGGTCTTCTGAAATAGTGCGCCCTCAGCAACGATGTACTCCTGCACAGAGGAATCCTCTTTTGGGTCCGATGTCGGCAGATGCAATGTTCTATCGGAGGCTTGGGTTGTCACCCATGGTCCACATGGTGGTCCGCTGTGATCTAGTTTTTCAACCTGCGCTGTTATTGTGGCCGTTCATTTCACCAACCCCAACATCTCCCAGCCACACGCACCGCTGTCGCTTTCACTTGGCGAGCTGGGAACGTATTCGTCGTCGTCCTCCTCGCCCATCTCCTGCACCAGCTTGGCGACCCGCTCCTTGGCCACCACGCGCTGCGTTCGGGCAGCAGCGGCGGCTGCCGCCGCAGCCGCCTCTGCCTCGGCCGCGCGCTTGCGTTCCTCTGCCAGGCGCCGCTCTGCCTCCGGGTCCACCTCAATGTCCCAGGGGCAGACCTGCACAAAGGTGGTATACGCAGCTTGTCAGCTACACTCCTTCACAGTAGCATGCGAGACAGCGGTTGGAAGCTGCATGGACTGGTGTAGCCCGGGAAGAGCGCCGGAATATTTGGCACAAAAGCTTCACTCCAGAGACGAGCGCCATAAGGCAGAGGAGGCCGGTGTCGCTGTTCACTTACCCGGCCTTGCGTGTTTTCCACGCCCGCCTTGTCCCACTCCACTGTGACGCTGTCCCAGGGATCGAAGTCCTGCTGGTTGAGGTCCACAGGGGCCCCCACCTGCAAAATCTTGCCCTTGTACCAGCTGCCGCTGACCTTGGCGCCCTGCTTGCCGCCCACGTACATGCGGCAGCGGTCGCCGGCCTGCCAGCCCTTCTCTCTGCGCAACCACACACCGGTAAGCGTGAGAATCTGCCCGGCCAGTGCCTTGCCGCAGCTCGTTGCGCACATCTACATATCTTCTACGTCCCAAGCATCAACGCCAAATGTTGAGTCGGCCTGCCGCGCATGCATTCACCGCCCTGCGGCCCCCCACACCTGGCCTTCTCAAAGATCTCAGTCCGGATGACGAACTGCGGCAACGTGTTGTCGATGTAGAGTGGCAAGACGAGCTCGGTCTGCGGAGCACGAGGGGGACATGGGTGTCGTACTATGGCGAGAATCTTGGATTGCTTGGCGGCCCCTAAGCATGGCACTCGACCGGCCTCCTCCAGTTGCGAAATTCGCACCACCGACGAGGTGTATCATGCGCTTGCTTGGTAGCGTGAACGACCCGTCATGCGTGGCACGCACGCCAGGGACCAGGCAGTGGTCTGCCAGCCACAATTCCGGATCCCAAAACCAGGAAACAGGCCTGCGACAACTCCCTTGTTATCCCTCGAGCACACACCGTGGCCTGCTCGAAGCGAGGTAATGGAGTGCGCAAGGGCGTCAGCAGCATCCACATGCAGGGTGGCCGCGAGGGCGGTGGCGGCGGTGGCACAATCAGCTCGCCGTCCGGGCCTCGCGTCTGCTGCTGTGCCGCGGCCGCCGCCGCAGCGGCCGCAGCCGCCTCGGCCTGAGGCAACACCGGGTACCTGCACACCAAACAAAAAACACGATTAATTCGCTTTCGCAGCAAGCACCCAGGGCATGCTTTTTCCAAAAGCTTCAACTTGACAACACGCAGTGCAACAACAGAAAATGTGTCAGCTTCACTACCCGTCCTTACGTTCTGTAAGACAGGCACGCAACGCGGTACCGCTGCGCGCAGTTGAGCTGACTGACTCGCTCCCTCAGGACCGCCAGCTCGCGCATGAAGGTGACGTCCCCGTTCGCCTGACATTACGCAAAGCCATGGAAGGAGGAGAGCGACGCGGTTACACGGCAGCCATGACTAGGTATAGTGGAAGCCCTTGCGGCACAACTACTGATCATCATGAGTCACTTGTTGGACCCAGCTAACCCATTTGTTGTGCGCTAATCGGGCCGCTATGCATGTTTCATACGGGCATTTATACGGCATTCGTGGTACATTCCTGCTGCTTGTGCGACCAGCTGGCACCCCTGTGCGTAGTCAACCCCTGCACTTACCCTGGCCATGTTGAAGAACTTATCGATGTGGTAGTAGATGCCCGTTCGCAGCACCACTACCGACTCGTTGGGACCTGGAAAGTAAAGCGGGCACCTGCAATACGCCAAGAACAAACCAAGACGGGGAAAGCCTGTCATCATCACATGGCGAGGATATCCGACGGAAACACACAGACTTGGCATTTCTCGCTGGGGCATCAAACGTCCCAGGCAGCTGCGAGCCAGCCGGGGCGACCTACCTGGCTTCGCTGACCCGGCGCTGGAAGCCAGCCCGCGTCAGGACGTGGGGCGAATCCGTCGTGTTGACGAACTGCTGCAGCGCCAGCACGTGCAGCGCCACCTCGCGAACTGTGTGGCCCGGCTCGCGCAGGCTGGCGATCCAGGCCTCGCGGACCTGCGCTGACCACGCCTCACGGAAGGCGCCCACCTTCACGAGCATCTCCTCCAGCGCCAACACCACCTCTGCGCCGCTCGCGCGCGGCGGCCGCGCGACGCCGTCCTCCTGCCGCTCCGATTCCTTCACAGACTGGTAGGTGTACTGTGTGGGCAAATGTCGGATCGCGCAAACAATTAGCTTTAAGACACAAACACAATGCCGTGAGAAAAATCAGAAACTCGACGCAACCAGGGCCTGACCCGTTCGCGAGGATCAGGATCGTGGCTACATCCATTACACCCGAAACGAAGGGCCTTCGACAGCTGACCGTGGCAGAAGGGAACGTGGGAACCAGCAATCGCCACTGGCATCCTGCAGTCTGCAGCCTCACCCGCAGGTGGTCGAGCAGCTTGCCAAGGTTCGTCGCCCATCCAGCTGCCTGCAGCCAGAAGTCCACCTCGCCGAATAGCGCCTCCAGCGCGTTGCAGATGCGGTCCTCGATGTACAGCGGCACTCGCGGCACACCGGGTTGGTGGGGTAACTGCACAGGCGGGGCGGACGATGTCAAAACAACATCCATAAGTTGATTAATTTGGCAACGGCCGGGACGTGCTGTACGGGATGTCCACACACAGACTAGAGTCGCGCTGAACAACGCAGCTGCCAAGCCACGCACCATGTTAAGGTTGCCCCGCAGCAGCGGCGACAGAAGGTTGCGGTACCCGTTGGCCCGCCGGGAGTCCAGGTCGGCGGTGTCCCACGGGATAGTGGCACGGGACAGCTCCTCGTCGTCCACCTCGCCGGGCTCCGGTACCGGACCTGCAGGACGGTCGTGCCACCAATCCATTCAATACATAGGAAGAAATAAAACAATCCGGGACAGGCTTACTGACAATCAGCATACAAAATTCCTGTTGGTCATACATCCTGCCGGGCTTACCAGGCGTGAGCTTCTTGGGCACGCGAACGCTCTCGACGATCCGAAGCAGCGGTGCCTCGCGACCGATGTTGCCGCGCCGCAACCAATCCTTCAGCTGCTCCAGATGCTCGCCCTCATACCTGTAATGTAATATTGAACGCAATAGAACCTCATTCAAACAGTTTAGTTAGGCTTACTCCTTGCCCCGTGCCATGGCCGGTGCTCGAACAAGCCGCCGCGCGAGCCCTCACAAGACTCACCAGCCCCACTTGCTGCCGCCCTCCATCTCCACATACAGCCGCCATGCGCCCGCGTTAGCACCGAACGCCCAGTAGCGCCGCCCGCGAGCGTCAGTACCGACAGGCTTCCGCAGTCCCAGCCTGCAAGACCAGCCAGGCCGGGGCAGTTGTCACATGAGCGCTTAATCAAGCCCGAAAACAATAGCGCAGGGCATAACGACCGACAAGTCGGCGAAAGCCGAGTCCATGTGTGCTTGCTCTAGCAGCACCAGCCATACATCAAAATAGCCACATAACAGTCCGCATCATGCAGACAGCCATGCCACACAACGGCCGGGGCCTCACTTGCAGCTGTCCATCCAACGAATCCAAAAGTCAGGGTCTTCAATTTCCGCCGGGGTCGACGGCACCGCGGGCTGCACCATATCGTCAACCGCCCGCCGAACAGCGCTGTCATCGTTCGCCGTCAGGGACACGCCGGCCGCGGCAAGCGCGCGCAGCGGCACCGCCAGGACGTCCACGCGCGCGTTGATATGTTCGCGTAGGACGTCGGATGCGAGCGCCAACTCGATGAGGCCGCGCAGGATGTTGAGCTTTGCGCGAGGGGGTAGCAGCACGTACTCGCGCGTCTTAAGCGTTTCCGACGCGGCCTGGGGCACGAATACAACCACAAAGCAGGAAGTTGAGGGCATGCACGACTGCGTCTTCGACCATACTTCAACGTACCCGAAGCCCCCGGTGCACAAACCGTGACCCAGCGCACATAAACTCACCTTGGCTTCCGCCCCCACAACCTCCACGGGGGCTCCGTTGATGGCTGAGGCGGTACGCTCCACCCAGTTCTCCGTCTTAGCCTCATCCGCCATCAGCTTGGACTGCAATACAATAGGGTTACAAAATCACACAGAGTGTGAACCAACCATTGCACCTTGTACGCCTTTACACGTTCTTTCCTGCAAAAGACGATACCTGCCCTTTCGGTACACTTGGGCTAGTGTTCGCGGTGGCACCCAGGGCCCATGTCGGCAAAACCCCCCACGCACCCCACCTCTTGCGGCAGCTCCTGCTTTCGTGGTGCGTGGCCGTCCACCATGCGCAGCAGACCCGCGTGCAGGTCGCGCAGCAACGCTGCCGAGGCGATGTAGTCCTGGTCCACCAGAGTGTGGGTGTCGTATAAGACGCCCCCGTCGCTGCCAGTGCGCGGCGTGCCATCAGTCTCGCGCAGCGGCAACGGCCCCGGCATCAACGCGGATTCCAGTGCGCGAATGGGGACGGGCGGAAGCTGGAGCATGAAGGCGAAGGTCTGCAAAGAGGGTGTTGGGGTTCCCGAGCATGCCAGAGGCAGTTCGCCGGGAGTCAAACGCTGCGATTGCCAGACTTGTCACACTTTCGCTGCATACGCCAACACCAAGAACTGACTTTCATAATACGCTATGCAGGGGATTTCCATAAGGTGCAACGTGAAGTTGGTATGTCCCTGCATGGCATCGGCGTGTGTGCCTTGTCCTAAGCCGGCCTTGACCTTTATTGAACCTGAGGAAACCCACTCTTGCCATCCCCGGCACGCACCATGCATAGCTCCCACACTGCAAGCACTTCCGGCACCATGTCCGGATCAACACGGAAGCCCGTGTTCAGCGGCGGCGGCTCGCCGCGCGCTGCATCGGCCTGCGCGAGCGCTGCCTGCTGTTCCGCCCGCCGCCGCTGCCACCGAGCCTCGCGGCGTTGCTGCTTGAGCAGGCTGCGCTCGCCCGCGCTCATGCCCCCGTACATGCCCTGCGCACGGCAATCGCAGGTATTCGGTCGGACGTGCCGGATCGATACGTGGACACACTTCAGCATGGGCATCGCAAAGGCGCGCGGCGGTACGTGGCGCAAACCGTCGACGCCATTAACATGCTCCCGCTTGGTATCTACGGTTCTCCATTCGCTTTCCGATCAAAGATACGCCCGACACCGCTTGTTCCCAGCTGACCTGGCCCATGCCATCAGCCTCCTCGCCCTCTTCGCTCTCCCCGTCGTCGCCATCGCCCCAGTCATCCTCGTCATTAGCGAAGTCATCATAGTCGTCCAGGTCCGGCTCCTCATCGCCCACATAGCCGTCGAGCTCCGACGCTGCGGCCGCGGGTGCGACGCCAGCGGCCGCCGCCGCCGGCGTCAGAGACCGACTGCGGTGGGCGGAAGCGCCGCCGCCGACGACCGCCGCCCCTCCTCGGCCCCGGCCGGCAGCACCGCCACCACGCCCGCCACGGCCCTTCACCGGCACCTAGTTCCAAGATAACAGACAAACGAATACCGTGAATACCTGCGCTCCCGTATTGCATGTTTTTGCGCCCATCAATCTTGTGCCCCACGACGTTGCGTTGATAAGACTGGTTTTGAACCGACCCAGCAGTGACTTGAACATTAGCTGCTGGGCGTGTATCACTGTTCACCCACGGCCAGACCAGAGCTTCGGTAGCTAAGCCGTTGCCGCGTGGATGATTGCAGGGCGACCGTGCGACGTACCTTGAAATCCTCTTCCTCAAGCTCCTCCTCGCCTGCAGATAAATGTGTAATCAATGCGCCAACATGTGAGCGGGTAGGTGAAGTAGTATTCCTTGCATAGGTAAATATGCTAAGCGTGGGTTTGGTTCGACACCCAGGCGATTGAGGGTGACATGCAGGTCCCGAGCGCACCAATTGTGCACCCTTGGCTTATCGGTCTGTCAGTGTCCTTCACTGACGATGCGCGTCCTGCGATAGCCCCAACCAGTTGCAGCGACGTCGCGCCGAAGTACACCCATAAAATTGAAGGCTGTCTGCAAGTGCATCATGCCCAACACACAAATCCAGCACGCGCGACGCCCGTTCCGGCTCACCCGTCCCACTCAGCCGCTTTCGCTTTGGGGCCCCTCCTGCAGCCCCACCCCCGCGCCGACCACGGCCCCCGCCCCCGGCGCTTGGAGTCGGCGCCCCAGCGGCGGGTAGCTGCTCAACTGGTCGCCGCTGAGCAAGGACTGTCGCCGCAATGGACTGGAGCTCCACAAGAAGAGGCGGGGGGGTTATCCGAGACCTCTGCATGGGGCATAGAAGAGTTAGCCGGTGAATTTCCTTCGCAGCAACCACGGCGTGCTTTGCTAGGCGATTGCATCGCATATGAGAAGAGCGATGAGGTTTGAGGTGCCGGTTGCTTGATTGTGCGGGCCCGTACGCTACACCATCTGCCATGTCCCTGCGGCATAACCAATTTACAGATGTGCAGTGAAATAACGTAACTCGCCTGAACCCACGCCGCAAGCTGAGGCGCCAGGAATGGTGTCTCCTGTTTCAGTACGTCCACAGTGTATTGATTCTGGCTGGTCCCAGGCTGCTGGCCAGGCTGCAACAAGGCTGCTACGGCGCCTTGAAGGTTCACCGCAGGGTTGGCCGCGACGCAGCTCGCGGCTCGCAGGCAAAAGTCGACTTTGCGCTGGACGGGGGCGTAAAGGACGGCGTACGCTGCCGACGGGTTCACCAGGCGAAACCTTGAAAGAATGGGAAGATGTCGTGGGCAGACAGGGTTTCGACTTTTCAACGTGCAGGTCGAAGCGAAGGGGTACCGCAGATGACCAGGGCAGACCTTCATGTACGGGTAGCTGTCCAGTAACGTACAAGGATCCATTCGCGTCACGAACTCACCAGGCCTTCTCTGTGCAGATCCAGACGCCTGGACTGGGGCCATACTGGATGACCCAGTCCAAGATAGCATGAGTTTGAAGTGCTATGAACTTCTGGTTGCCTGCAAGGACAGCGCGACGCCAGGACTGTTTCGCGACGGAAGGGATGCATGCACGCGCAACTAGGCAATTTAAACCACTCACCGCTGTTAGACTGACCGTCAACCGGGGGCACAAGCCCAACGGCAACCACGCTTCCCGCCGGGAGCGTGTGCAGAGCTTCGAGGCTCACAGGCGCGTTACCAGCGCTCGCGTTCAAGATGGAAAACTCATTTAGCGTGCGTAGTGGCACTTCGGGAGCATCTGCATTTTTCCAGGGTGCGTTAAGAAGGTTGGTTGGGCAACAGTCTGCGGCGGGTCAAAATTTAGCCGGTCCACAACTCCAACACCATTAGTAGAGCTCAGCGACGGCTGGCCCATCACAAGTCAATAAATCACAACATGAATAAAATAACAAATGTGCCCATAGGGAAGCCCCTCACCCTGTACTTCTTCCTGCGTTGACATTGCGCTTGTCCAGCGGCTATCTCGTTCTCACAAGGACCAATCGTGACGAGGCCACTGCCGTCTGCAAGAGTCACAAGGTGCCTCCTAAACGGACGGAACGATCCATTCGCAGCAGGTCTGCCTTTGCAGGTGCCCAGAGCTTCTCAGAGAAAGCTGGGCGAAGATTTTGCTCCTGTCCTAACGAGAGGAACCAAGGGCCGGTCCACCAACTAAGTACGGGAAGAGTGTTTCAAAGGCGCGCTGAAATTCTCGACGGAGGCCTTCAAAGGGCTTAGTTACCCGCATGGATCGTCCGGTTGTAAGGCATGGACAATTGTGCACCTGATTGCATGTATATTCGGTGTGTAGAACGACTCGCAGCCCTTTAGGAAGAAAGTACGATATGTACGGCACAACGACATGGCACTGACAGAGAGAACATGCAGTTGCCGCTTGCCCATATCCCAATTCTCCTTGATTTGTTTTGGTGACAACAGCCGGGGAAGAATGTTATGCACACGGTCTTGCGTCCCTCGGGGCATCGGACGAGTGAGCCCACTGGCTCCTCGCCGGGCCATAGGCTTGCGTGTTAGGTGCCAAGCTACCCCAGGTCGGCGAGTATTAAAATTTGTGATTTGATTAGATCGACTAACGCCACAAACAAAACCCAGCACTCCAGTCGTTCGTGCACCACTAACTGAGAGGATGAAGCGGCTTCGTGGATCACTCGGTGTTTGGTTGATGCAGGACCCGATCAACAGCCGATCGCAGCGCCAGTTGTTGAGTCGACCGCGCCGCCCACGGTTGTGCCGGTTGCGCAACCCATTCCAGAGACGACCGCGACATACATGGTGCCGCCGAACGCCGTGTACTATCAGGTGGGATACCTAAGGCGAAATTCCATCAGATATCAGCAAGATCTGGAAGTGGCCGACCACCGCGCTCCCGTCCTCCAACTGCAGGGTATGCCTACGCAGCGCCAAGAATATTACATGGGCGCGCCGCCGACGGCATATTATCCTCCGCCGCCAGCTCCATACAAGGAGGAAGCCCCGTCGTCGGGTGCTCCGTGGTGGATTTGGTTGGGCTTGGGTGTGATTCTTGGGCAAGTGCTTGCGAAGGTGCGTAATTATGCATGACGGGGTTCGCATGTCTTCAATTTATTGTTCATGGAATTCTCGGTGTGTCTTGCAGGTCCAGGAGTTCATGAAGAACCCAAAGACGCCACAGCAAATCATGATGGAAATGGCGATGAAGCAAATGTCTGGCGCGATGGGCAGCACACCTGGGGCTGGGTAAGATCGTATGACACTGGGTTGCTTGGTAGTAGGATTGTCCCGAGGTCTCCACCCGCTCTTTTGTAGTACAACTCACTACGCCCCACCTCATGGACGTCGCTCCCTCAGCATGCCGCCCTTTGGCGGACCCGCCAGCCCTTTTGGCGCGCCGCCTGGCGCGGCCGCGGCCAATCCATTCGCAAACTTCGCCGCCGCGGCGGCGGCGGCTGCCCCGGTGGATACCACGGCTTCGGCCGTGCCGGGGACGGCTCCAACCTCAGCCGGCGCACCCGCCAGCAGCAGCTTCGCCACCAGCGAGCCGCGCAAGGGCGAGAAGTTCGCCTCCCGGCTGTCCAGCGAGGGCCGGGAGCCCCGCAAGTCACCGGATCTGCCGCAGGGGAGCAAGCCGCTGGACGTCGTGGTGAGTACCGTCGACAGCAGGGCATCTGCCATCCCTGGCAAACCGCCCCACAGGCCGGGGGATGGGAGGCTGTTTGATCTGGGTCGTCGCTCCACCCGATTTGGGTCGTCAGTTTGCCCGATCTGGGTTGTCGACCCGCCGGGCGGATGGGTATGGGGGTTCAGCCCTGCGGGTGTGCGATTGGGCGGACGAGGGAACGGAGGCTGGGATGCGCCGTGTTCGGGAGCTGCGCGGGCGCTGGGAAACGTCGTCACCGGGGGCGGCATGTGTGTGTGTGTGTGTGTGTGTGTGTGTGTGTGTGTGGTAGCAGCCAACGAAGCTGCGATACTGTCTGGGTCCAGGCTGACCGACACTGCGGATGGGGCAAGCCGAGGTATGCCGATAGCCGTTGTCAGAATGACGTCCACAGCCACGGGGACGTCGCTGAGGTAGTCCGCGCTATGTCGTGGCGCTGCCGAGCTCTGTATTGGACCGAGGCGGACGTCCGAAGCGTCAGTAGCAACCGCGGTACTAGAAGCCGCCGTGGCGTAGTCCTGAAAGCAGTTAGGGAAAGCGGGGTGTATGTGTGCGAGGCCCTCGACGGGAAGGGCGAACGGCAGGGGCGCGAACATGCTCCCTTGCACGCAGCGCGCACACTCGTGTGCACACGCTCGCACACATACATACACATTGTGCTGTCAGCATACCTTTTGTTGACAGCATAGACCTGCGCCCGGGGTGCTCGTTCGTCCGTGCAGGAGCCGGTGGTCAAGGAGCCTTCGCCAAGCAGTAGCAGCAGCGAGGGCGCGGGAGCGGGCGCTTCGAAGCCGCGGTCGGCATTCTTTGCGGATGTGGACGCGGAGGCCACTGCTGCATCCACGTCGAGCAGCAGCGGCCCGGGGGCAGGTGAATGAGGCACGGGGCTTGGAGCGCGGTTTCGTGGGGGTCGGGCGTGCCGGCCCGCGGCAGGTGGTGGTGTTGCAAGGATAAAGACGCGGATGCGGTAACTCGACATGGTCTGACGTTCGGCTCAGGCCCACAGACCTGGGCCTGGGCGCAGGTCTTGGGCGCAGGGTCGTGTCTTGGGGCGGGGATATGGGAGGCGCGGCGGGCGGGTGGGGATAGCTTCGGAACTTGCGGCTGCAGCTCCGCAAGGCGTCGGGGGAAAACCTGAGGTGCCGCACAGCCACCTCTGCGACTGCTGCTGCTGGAGACATCTGGGGTGCGGTGCGGATTGGCGCATGGCTTGCCCATAGGCAACACGCGACCAGCTGGCGGGTCCGACAAGGGAATGCCGAGTGGTCCTCGGCATTCCCACAGACATGCCTGCACGGCTGGCCGGGCTGGGGCAGGACAGCCAGTGAAGGAGCTGGGCTTGGCAGCTTGTGGTGCCGCCTGCTGTCCTTGGCTTTGCGCGCCAGTTGGGCGGGACAGCGAATGCCGGTCCGTACAGATTTCTTAAGGGCAAGCTTACATGCGGGGGGACTTCGCGGCTGCGGTTTCCGGCGATGGCCATGCACGAGATAGCAGCTCGTGTCGCTCCCATGTCGGCAACTCGTGTGTATGGACACAGGGCAGCTGGCGACCTTTTGATTAGCAGAACTGCGTCCCAAGCTATCCGGGTTGTGTGAGTTCTGTTTTGTGTAATCTTACTTGTGCTGCTGCGTCAAGCAAAGGGCAACGAGCCTGCCGCAGGCGCTGAGCAGCAGCTTCGGGAGCGCATCTGGGGGACGGGGGCGGCAGGCCCTTTCCGGCATGGCTCTGACCACTAAAGCAGATGTCCTGTCTTGCCAATCCATGCCAGCGCTCACTCCTTGTGCCGCCGTGCCCGGCTTTCCCTCCCCTGATGCAATCCCTTCACGCGTTTCCTGCTGTCGTACACTGACGCGGTCCTACAGACGCCGGTGCCAACGGGCCCTCCACCGCGGTCATGTCGGAGATGATGGAGAGCATGCTCCGGAACCCGGAGATGCAGAAGATGCTGTACCCCTACCTGCCGGAGCCCATGCGGAACCCGCAGTCGATCGAGTGGATGCTCTCCAACCCGGAGGTCAAAAAGCAGATGGAGCAGATGTTCACGCAGCAGGTGGGGCCCCTGGGCCGGGGAGGATCCCAGTGTGGCTGAGGATAGAGATAGGTTTAATCGGTTTGTTGAACGATGCACGGGGAAGGCAGGGAAGGAGGGGACCAGGCGGGGGTAATTCAAGACGGGCAGTGATCAAATCGTGGCAGCGACGTCATGACGAGTCGGGCGTTGTGCGCGGGGTAGTGGGTGGGCTGCGGGCGATAAAGATCGTGGGTGATGACGGCGGCACGTGAAGTGAGGGCAAAAGGAGAAAGAGCTATCCAGCTCCCTACGGCCCCCTAAGCCCCAGGTTCGGTGTGCGTCCAGGGACCCGTCCCCCTCTGGCCCGACATGTCCCCCTCTGGCCCGACATGTCCCCCTCTGGCCCGACATGTCCCCCTCTGGCCCGACATGTCCCCCTCTGGCCCGACATGTCCCCTCTGGCCCGACATGTCCCCCTCTGGCCCGACATGTCCCCCTCTGGCCCGACATGTCCCCCTCTGGCCCGACATGTCCCCCTCTGGCCCGACATGTCCCCCTCTGGCCCGACATGTCCCCCTCTGGCCCGACATGTCCCCCTCTGGCCCGACATGTCCCCCTCTGGCCCGACATGTCCCCCTCTGGCCCGACATGTCCCCCTCTGGCCCGACATGTCCCCCTCTGGCCCGACATGTCCCCCTCTGGCCCGACATGTCCCCCTCTGGCCCGACATGTCCCCCTCTGGCCCGACATGTCCCCCTCTGGCCCGACATGTCCCCCTCTGGCCCGACATGTCCCCCTCTGGCCCGACATGTCCCCCTCTGGCCCGACATGTCCCCCTCTGGCCCGCTGGCCACGGTGCAAAGGCCCCAGCTGTAGGGGGATCTCGCGCAGAAGACTTGCGCTTTCGGCAGCATGCGCGGTATATGGCGGCCGAGTTGTTGGACTGTCATCGGGTCCACTCCCAGCTGCATTTCTCCCACCCCACTCCACCCCGCGCCCGTGCCCCTCGCCAGCCACCTACATGCCTCCCAGCGTCGCCCCTGGTCCCCTAGGTAGCAGGTCCGTCCACATTGATGGCTATCGCGATGCCTCACTCCCCTGGGTGTGTGCTCCTTTCCCTCCTCTGCCCTGGTCGTGTTCGGGGCGTCCCTTGACTGCTGGATACCCTCCCCTCTACTCGCTGTGTGTGCCCGGGTTCGTCCTTGGTTCGTTTTCCCAATTTCACCCTCCCCTCTCCTTCCCCACCTTGGCGCGTATGCTCCCCGTGGCGCAGAACGTGATGTCGCCCCAGATGATGGACATGATGAAGAACATGGACTTCAACCAGGACAAGGTCAACCGCCAGTTTGCGGAGCTGGGCCTCAAGCCCGAGGATGTGATCTCCAAGGTGATGGCCAACCCCGAGCTGGCCGCGGGCTTCTCCAACCCCAAGGTGCAGGCGGCCATCATTGACATCTCGTCCAACCCCATGAACATCATGAAGTACCAGACGGATCCGGAGATCATGAAGGTGCGTCGGTTTGGGGGGCGGGTGACCCCTGGGGGAGGGGCTTTCTGGGGGGCGGGTGACCCCTGGGGGAGGGGCTTTCTGGGAGGCGGGTGACCCCTGGGGGAGGGGCTTTCTGGGGGGCGCGAGTCCAGCTTGTCAGAGCGCGTTGGGCCCTGCGCAATCGGTCTTTGGATGCGGAGGAAACAGGCATCACCCTCTGGCGACCGGACACTGAGGTTGAGACATGAACTGCACGTGTCGGATAATTGTTTTCGTTACCATATCTTTGGTATCTCCACACCGACTTGCGACGACCGCGGCCCCCGCTTCCGGATTGCCGTATCCGAGTTGGTTCCCCGGCTCTGAACTCCCCGCACACACCCCGCCACGCTTCGACCTGCCACGTGCTCCCTGCCCCGCCTGCTTGTCCCGAACCTCCTTGCCCGTAGGTGCTGGAGAAGGTGACGGAGATTTTCCAGCCCCAGATGAACTCCAAGTAGTGGGGTTCGCTTGCCGCGGGAGGGCGCTGATTGGTCGCTAGTGAGGGTGTGTGGGCGCGGCGCGTTTCGGGTGGCTTGCTGCGAGAGCAGAGGTTTGCCGCAGCTCATGTAAGGGCGTTGACCCTCTGCTAGGGAGGGGGAGCGGTTTGCCGCGGGTTGGGGGAGCGGGAAATCGGTCCGGTTGCGTGGTGGGTGTTCACGACCCGACCATCGGACCGTCGCGTGGCGATGGATTGCAAAGCGGCAGCTGAGCGTGGAGAGCAAGGAGCCGACGAACTTGTGAGCTACGTGGGGCACTGGGGCGTTGAGCTCTGGGTGCACGGCCGGGGAAGGGAACGCGCATGTCAGGGGTCGAGTGCATGCCGCGCATTTCGGGGTTGCTCACGAGGGGAGGGGAGGGGTTTCACACGGAAGAGAGCTGAGGAGATGGAGGTCCGGTCGCAGGAACGGCCGCGCCGCAGTTTCACGTCCCCGAACGACGTCGTCGGATGATGTCCGCGGGCGGTGTCCGCGGGCGATGTCCGGGGCCCTTTGGAGGGTTCGGGGAAGAGTGAGGCCTGGAGCAGGTGTGACGGCAGCAGGCGCATGTGGAAAGGAATCCCCTGACCTGGGTCTGCGCGGCGCCACCTCCTGAGCATAGACGGCCCATGAACATTACAATGACAGCTCCTGGGCGCCACCATTGCATTGGTGGTTCCAGTGACCGCCCAAGTGACCTGAACGGCCTCAGCCTGGCACCCCATCAGAACGAACCGGGGGCCAAGTGTGCGTGGATTGTTGATAAGCGAAACGCCTTCCGATGTATGTTGTGCCAGCTAGCAAAGCGCCGCTTTCCCGGTCCTCGGGGTGGCCGGGACGCTCCGTGACGCGACAACACGATGCAACACGAAAACGCGAACGAACGTGCTCCACCTGGTAGGTGGGGCCGCACGGCACCACTTGACGCGGAAAAAGCTCTGGGGAAGTGCTCTGCCAGGAGCTGAGTACGTAGCATGTCAGGCAGAATTCACAGAATCCAAAAGCGCGCGATGAACCTCTTGTGACCGATACGAAACGGGCCAATCCAAATCAACACGGAAGACGCCACAGCACACAGCCCTGATCACAGACGGCCCCTTGCTCAATCCTGCCATCTCCGACCCTCCCGGGCGTTTATGGTACAGTTTGCCCACCTGGAGTCTGTACACCCGGCGCACAGCATGCCGCTTGCAAGCCACACCGCACACACGCTGGTTCTTCTATAAATTAAACGAATTCAGGATAACATCACGCCGAGCGCGGGACCGGACGCACTGGGACACGGGACCAGACGCACGACCGAACACACTGGGCGCTGCGGGGAGGGCTACCGCCGGCACCCCTGGGGCGCACCGTCATCCCACATTCAGGGACATGGTAGACGTTCAGGGACATGGTAGACGAACGAATGGACAAACAAACGGACAGACACACAATCAGACAGGCAAACAAGACAGAAGCGGTCTTCAGCTGCGGATTTCCTCACTGCAGCCCTGCCACGCTGCCCTTCGCGGCGCTGTTCTATCGACCAGGGCTGAGACGCGGCACAGCGCAAGGCCGCGTTGCCGCCCCCTTCACCCGGTGGAGTTCATGGAGAGGTGCTTCCAGCGGGGGCGCGTGCGAATAGCGCAGCGCGCGCCGCAGCCGCCGGGTACGACAACGACGTCACGACCCGCCTGCCACGCCCCGTTCTTCCTTTTTTCGCCCCTACAACACAACAAGACAAATCAAATTTAATGGATCCTCTCACCTTGAACCAAACAGGCCCCACACACAGGCGGCCTCCTGCTGGCCGCACGAACCTCCGCAAACGACCCCCCACAGTCCACCACCCTGCACGCCTCCTGGCGACAGACGAAGAAGATCTGGGCGGTCAAGAACGCCGGACAAGTTCAGGAGTTCGGGGGACGCCCTATGTCCATTATGGTGTCCTTATTTCCACACAGTCACCGGGTTCGTTACGGGCTTATTTCTCGCTTTCACCCGCCCTTCCCCCAAAGCCACGACACCGCTTTGCCCTCCACACAGTCGTCACGAACCCAGGGCGTCTCCCCTGCGCGTCCTGGCGTCACTGATGGTGCACTGCCCGCACACAACCTCCCCGCGGCCCCTTACCGCGCATGCCGGCCGCGCTCTCCCCCGTTCAAACGCCCAGCCGCGGCCCCACTCGCTTCCACTACCCATGCATGCATGCACAGCCCTCCGGGGGGGCGCAGGACCCCGGCCGCGACCTCGATGGCGTCCCGTCCACCACAGCCGCCAATCCCCTACCGTGGGCCCTCTCCCCTCCTGCCCGTCGGTCACTCGATCACCCACATCCATTTTTGTCGCCTGGGTCACACCAACCACCAACCACCCGGGTCTATGCCTTGCAGTTCTCCCAGCATATGCATCGCATCGGGGCGCGGAGCGCGACCCCCTCATTGCGGCTTGGCCGTCTCTGGCGAGGCCGCCGCCGCGGCTGGCGGCGGCTCCGCACC
Source organism: Eudorina sp. 2006-703-Eu-15 (assembly GCA_003117195.1). Lineage (NCBI taxonomy): Eukaryota > Viridiplantae > Chlorophyta > Chlorophyceae > Chlamydomonadales > Volvocaceae > Eudorina > Eudorina sp. 2006-703-Eu-15. The sequence continues at coordinate 146,381 of BDSI01000184.1, forward strand.
CGCGGGTCGATGATTGATGCACCACACCGCCGATAGCGTGACCGCGCCGCCCAGCAGCTGCATGGGAGTCAGCATCTCCCCCAGGGTCAGGTACCCCACCGCAGACGCGAAGACGGGCGTCAGGAAGGTCAGGCTGCTGAGCGACGTGAGCGAACCGTGGCTGGCGTACCAGAAGAAAATGCCGTACGATAGCGCACCGCCCATCAGGGAGACGTACGACATCGACACCGCGTCCTCCAGTGTCAGGTGTGCGGTCTGCGCCGCGAGGGACGCCAGCGGCGAGGTGGCCGCCGCGGCGGCGGCGGTGGCGTCGCCGCCGCCGCTGGTTGCGGCGATCGCCGCCAGCAGCGCGCCGCCGATGATCATGTGCCAGCCGGTGGCCATGATGGGGTCAACGTGCTTGGTGACGTAACGGACCATGACGGTGCCGACCTGACGGGGAGGACAGCACCGAGGCCACGTCGCGGAGATAACGCCGACGTTTCGAACTTTACTACATCAAGTCCGCGCTCTTTTAACTTTACAACGAGCCCGTTCTACGCTATCCGCATACGGTCGTTGCACGCACTGACTCCCGGCGGCTCCGATACGAAGCCACTCGCCGCAACGCAGTCGCCAGAAGACCGCCCGACTCGTGAACCTGCACAGTCCTGCACACCTCGGTCTGCTCAACCCATCCTCCACCCCGGCTGCACATTTGTGAACCCCTCCCCTGCCTGCGGCGGCAGCCCCCGCCCCAAGGCCCCCCCGCTCCATCGCCTCACCGCCATGCTCTGCGCCGCGAGCAACATCCAGAACTCTCCGCTGCTCGTCAGGCCGCCGCTGGGTTGCGGCAGCTCGGGATGCCAGGCCCCGCTCAGCACCGCGCTCGCGGCGTCCGCCAGGCTGTCCCCGGGCACCTCCAGAAGTGCCAGGCCCGCCACACCCAGGGCCAGGCCCGCCACGCCCACGCCGCTGAGCCGCTCGCCGAAGAGCAGCGAGGCGAGCACCGCCACGGACAGCGGCTGCGAGTCGATGATGACGCTGCCCAGACCCGCGCTGGTCTTCGTGAGGCCCTCCGCCAGGAACCCCTGAGCTCCAGACAAGGGGGCCGGTGCGGGGGGCACGTGTTGGGGACCGGGACGGAGCACCCTCGCAAGTGCAGGGGCTCGACCCACATGGCGGCCAGCGGTCCTGGCAGATACACCGTACAGCGCGATGCAGGGCCGCGGCGCACTGGCGCACACCTCCCCGGACGGGTCCGCCATGCTGATCGGCACTCTGAGGTGATCGGCATGCTAAGGCGACCGGCACGCTAAGAAAACTAATTAAGTACACTCATCACGAGGGCAGCTGACGCACGTCAACTCAAACCCCAGATTACGCAAAGTTCGAGACGCGGCTTGGTGAGGCCCGATCACGCGCCGATCACACGAAGTCCGGAACGCTGTCAGTGAGGTGGTTGGCACCAGCGGATTGCCAACGCGAACTGCCGGGCTCCTACCTGGAAAGCCGCGGCGTCGATCAGCGCAAAGGCCAGCACCCAGGCCCAGGCCTTGAGCGTGCTGGGCTGGTGGCGCCCCGAGGCTGTCGCCCAGCCCACGAGGATCATGCCGGCGGGCAGCAGCCGCATGGCGCCCAGAAGCATCGGAGTGGTGTGGGGGACCACGCTCTGCAAGGCAGCAAGAGGGCCAAGGAGGGGGGACCATGATCAAGAGGGCTGTGGAGGGGCGGCGCCGACGATGCTCAGGTGTGGTGGTGGTCGCAGGTTTTCCCGTTGGGGCATCATCGTTGGCCCAGTCAGCCATGCGCGGCAGGTTTAAAGCCGCTGATGTAATATTCTGGTACTAGGTGAAGGGGCGAAGCGGCGATGGACATGGCTTGCAACACTGTGGTGCTGGCAGGTGCAGGCGCTACCGTGAGGCCCATGGCCAAGGACCGTTCGCTACGGACCGTGTCGCTCGCGGCTGCGTACCTTCATCGCAACCATGGAAGTCCCCCAGAAGAAGAATGGAGAGATTAATAACCCAATCTCCATCGCCTTGACCAGGAGGCTGCCTTGTTCGTCAAGAGAAGCGAGAGGTAGCGCCACTCGAGTGGACGTCTCGTCTTCGTCAGGCATGTCCTCGACCACGCACATGACGCTATCTAACCCTGACAATGTACACTGTAGTTCTTGGTGCGTCCCGTGCTGAGGTGTGGCGTCCGGGGTCGCTCCAGCGACGGCGTTCCATGCGTGCGGCCCATGTTGGATTATGATATCGGCAGCTTGAACTATGTCATTTGGAGATGCATTGGTACAACCTAACAGCCGCCGGCGCACAAAATGCCCTGGCGCCAGTTGTCGAGAGCTACACATGGCCGCGCGCCGTGCGCACCGGTCGCTATGAAGAAACATGTCAGCGCCGTGACAAACATGCAATGCAGACATGGTTTAGGATGGAAGCGTTCGCACGGTAAGTAGCGAGTTTCGACTAGGGTTGGTAACGTGAACCGGGACCGTGTATCAATATACTACAGGATGACGTTTATTTATAATAAACAAGTGTTTTATCATGCGGAAGACTCCACCAACAAACTTCTGTGGGGCTCGTCATTCTGTGATAAGCGGGACCTAAGAGACCAACGGTGGAACCACCCTGGAACGTGGCGTGACGATTGATTTCATCGGTGACAGCTCAGGCGGGTGATTCTCGTGGACGTCTTCACAAGTTAGATGCATTATCTTTAGGCAGTCGTGAGGCTGCATATTGTGAACTTGTCAAACTTGGCGCACGTCGGCATGAAGCCGTATGATTGACAAGGGAAAGCCGAATTGTTCCTATCACAAGTCATCTACAATGCCTCAAACAGCCTAAATTAATCGCATGCCAACTGTGTAACGTGGGGCTACGTTTACCGGACCGTTGCCCGGTGTGCTCGCGGTTGACCCATGGCCAGGTGTGGACATATAAAAGCCACAACCAGACTTCCCTACGCGTCACACCCGTTGCTTGGACGGGCGACTGGATGGCGTCCGAGGATCAAACATGCTGTTCGGCAGCGCCGACCAGCGTTTCTTCCGTTTCTGGCGCCTGGGTACCACCGACAGCTCACCTCCCGCAGCCGCAGCCGCAACCGCAACCGCAGCGGCTCCTGCCGGACTGGCGCGCAGCGCTTGAGGCCTCGCAGGCTGCGCGCATGCGCCGAGACGAGCGGCTTGCGCTGGCGCCCTTGCAGCAACATGCCGCCGCGTCCGCCTCCTCCAACACCCCCGAACGACGTCCCGTCCACCCCTTCCCAGCCGGACCGCACAAACCCGCGCTCGATCCAGACACTACAAATGCAAACGGCATCGAGGAACATCCACCCGCTGACGGCCCGGCGGCACACGACCCAGATGGGCTTATCACGTTAACTCACCATGCCCTGCTGGACCGGGCAAAACAGCTGCCTGGACATCCACCTCCGCCTCCCGACCGCCCCAGCCTCCCACCCAGCGGGCCCTCGTCAACCGCCGGCGAGGTCCTCCGAGTGGCAGGTCACGGCACGGCTGGCACCGCCTCGGGATTCCGCCCCGGTGCAGACCCAGGCGCGGGGCACTGGCCCGGCGCCGTCGGGGAGCTCGCCCCGCCGGCCGTATCGACGTGGGGATGGCTGCGGCCGGCGTCACCGGGGCGGTCGGCGCCCACCGACCCCCGAGCCGACCCGGTCTCGCCAGCGGGGCATCCGCAGGAGGGGGAGCTGGTGCGCGGCGGCGGCGCGCTGCTGAAGGCGGCCGACGGTAGGGTTGCCGCGACATGAGAATGCGCTGCCGGGGGATGCTGATGAGCGTGGCGAGGGGGGTGAGGAGGATACGCTGGGCTGGGGCCACTAACTGGTGGAGGGAGAGGAGGGGAAGAGAGAGAGTGAGGGGCGGTACTTCGTAACCTCCCTGGACAGGCATCCCCACGGCCCATTCGTCCAGGGAGGTGCCGGTGCCTTAAACCACGCGCTTGCAATGTGCGGCACCTCACTTGGGTACCCCTGCCCCCAGAGAAAGGAAGCTCTCGCCACGCACACTTTGTACGAACCCACGTCACGCCAGCCGAACGCGGGGACGCACGCCATCCTCCCCCGCGCCGCACCGCACCGCAGGCAGCGATGAGGCGGCAGCTGCTGCAGGGCCCGAGCCGTCTGGCCAAGCCGCCCCGTCGCACATCCAGGGCCGCGCCGGCGACGCTGGCAGCAGCCCCGGCGGCCGGCGCCGACGTCGCGCGCGCCGCAGCAGCGCCTCCAACAGCGACAGCGACAGCGACGACCCCGACGGGGCCACCGCCAGCGTCGTCTCCGCCGACACAGGTCGGTTGCGGGAGCATCCCCTCACGTCGGTACGGAGCAGCGCGGCGGCGGTGGACACCACTGACCGGACCGCACATGGGTATGCCGCGGCGGCCCTGGGGCTGCTGAGTCGCGCCCCGCACCGTCGGCGTTCCTACACGGTCGTGTACGTGCGAGACGGCGGAAGCGACGGCGGCGGCGAAGGCGAGGGCCGCGACAGCGTGCCGGCGGATGCGGTGGCACCGCCCGGGGCTGCTGCTGCCGCTGCTGGTGGGGCGGGATCGGAGCTGCGCCGCTCTACCGCCCACCGGAATGCATCGGGCGGTCAGACACCAGGGCGAGGCGGCGGCGAGGACATGGCCGATCGCTACGAACCCACCGACACAGCGGCCGGCATCCGCCGCAGTAACAGCAGCGCCAGGAGCAGCAGTACCGAAAGCAGTCCCAGCTGCAGTGACAGCAGCGACCGCCATCACCATCGCCGCCGGTGCCGCCGGCGCAGCAGGAGCAGCTGCAGGCGTCCCGACAGGTCCTCCGTTGCCGATGACGGCTACAACGCGGGCGACCGCACTGCTGCTCCTGCTGCTGCTGGTGCCGCCACTGCTGGTGCAGCCGCTCCTGTCGCTGCGGCCCAGGTGGAGGGTGCAGAGGTCCTTACCGAGGCAGCGTCCTCACCCGGGTCGGTCCGTGCGACTCCTGCTCCGCCGTCGTCGCCGCCGCCGTCTCCTCCTCCGGTGCTGGACGCAGATCCCCAGCTGGCAGGGCCCAGGGCGCCGCACTGGGGACCGCCGGCCGCCGCCTCCCCAGCCGGTACTGCGGCACTCGTGCGCGGCGGGGATCGGGACCCGCTTGCGGCGGTGGCCCTTGCCGCCTGGGCTGCCTCAGCGGCGTCTGCGACTGCCGGGGAGTCCGCAACCGAGATGGCGGCGGCGGCGGCGGCGGCCGACCCGTCCTCCACAGCTGCCGCCGCGACCGGCGCCCCGCCGGTTCGTTGGCGGCGATGGAGCCAGGGCGGCGGCGGGGAGGCTGGGGTCGTGGCCGACGGCCCCTTCGAACCGACGTCGCCGCCGCCGTCGCCGCGGGATGCCGCCGGGGCAGCGGCAGTCGCGCCGCAGGGTGATCGCCCACGCCGCGGTTCGCCCATCGGACCCATATTGCCTGTCGCGACCCGCAGCACCCAGGTGGAGGTGGAGGTGCGCCGGCGCCACGTTGGCTGGGGCGACCCGTGGGTCCAACACGGACCGACGGACGACGTCCGCAACCTCGGTGCCGGTCGCGGCGAGGAGGCAGCCGGCGGGCTCACCGGTCGCTCGCTGCGCCGCGAGCATACGGCTGACAGCCGCGGCAGTCCGTACAGGGAGACCGGCCTTGGGTTCAGGCATGCGGAGGCGCAGGCTGCCCACGCGGCAGGAGGGAGGTCAAAAGGTGCAGCCGGCGGGGGTGGCGGCGGCGGAGGTGGCGGCGGAGGTGGCGGCGGCGGAGCGCGTGGTGATAGGCACTCCGCGCGACACGAACAAAGCGGAGCGGAGCGGGAGGGGGACCGAGGGGGCGGAAAGCAGCTCACGGGGCCGGCAGTTGAACGGGGACAGCTCGGCGAGCGCGCGGCGGGGCCTTCTCCGCAGAGGCAGGCAGCGGCGGGCAGCCCCGTCGCCGGCAGGCTCGAAGCGCGGGGTCTCTGTGGTAGCCGTAGCGGTGACGATGCCGGTGGCGGCCGCCCCAGCAGCCGCCGCAGTGGGGATGGGGCGAAGGCTGCGGCCGGCGCGCCGCGGCGCAGCGCCTCGCCGCCGCCACCGTCGCCGGCTGTGCCTGCGCCTCACCACGCCCTTGCAGTGGCAGGACAAAGGTGTGAGGGCGCGAGGGCGATGACGCCGCCGCAACAGCAGCGCACCAAGGGTACGAGGCCCGCGGCTGCGGCCGGCGACCCACCGCTCGGCAGCAGCGTCCGCGCAGCGCAAGCTGCCGCTGCTCCTGCTGCGGCGGCGGCCAGTCCCCGCGGCGCGGTGCACACTTCCGGTACGGCTCCCAAACGGCTGAACCAGTCCTCCGTTCAGGCATCGGGGCTCAAAGTACTTCAAGGCGCCAGTCAGCAACCAGTTCGCCACGGCAGAGGTAGAACCAATTACGGCGGCCAGGAGGCGGGGGAGGGCAGCAGCAGCAGCAGTGATGACGACCGCCGCACCTCCGGCCGCAGGCTGTGGGCCCGCCGTGCGACTCACGGGTCACACGACCCTGCCTCTTGCAGCCCCGACTCCAACCCGTGGTTCTGGCTGCAGAAGGCCAACCCGGCGGGCCGCCTGGCGTTGTGGCCGGGCAGGCCCCGGCCCCAGCCTCATGCGCCTTTCGCGCCCCCTTACTCCCCATCTTCCGCCTCCTCGTCAGCCTCCCCTCGCGCAGCGGCCCCCGCCCTGAAGCCCCCCGCCCCCGCCGGGACACGACCTGCTGGGACCACAGGTGTGGGGCAACGGGCGGCTGCACCCTCAGGCACAGGACACTCGGTGGGAGCAGCGCACCGGGGGCAACCGGCGGCAAACTACGCCGCGCACCACCTGGGGCAGGGTGCAACATCTGCGGCCATGCGCCAGGCAGTGGAGGACCCGGACTCGGACCATGGCGCAGTCTCGGAACCAGCGGGGGAAATGACGGACGTGGTCGGGGCATCGGTGGTGGGGGTTGTCGCCACGAGGGCAGTGGCTCACGGGCCTGAAGCGCCAGCGGTGGGACGGGAGGTTGATGGGCTGGCGGGCCCAGCGACCCATGGGTCGCCGCCAACGGCCCATGGCGGCGCCACCGCCTCGCGCCGCAGCCCGGGGACGCCGCCCGCCAGCGGCCTCCCCTGGGTCGTGCCGCGGCGGCTATGGCGGGCTCCGACGCCGGAGCAGGGCGCGCCGCCGCGGGTACCGCCACCCGCGGGTGCGGCGGCGAGCCGCGGAGCGCGGGCGGCGTCGGCGGAGCCGACCCGTCTCCCGCGCCGCCGCCGCAGTGCCGGCAGCAGCGGCGGACGCGGCGGCAGCGCGCTGCGGAGGCCTGACAGCCCATCCGTACGTCCCTCACACTCGCGAGAGGCCCGCCGCCGGCAGTCCCCACGCGGTGGCGACCGGCCGGACGTCTCCCGAGCCGGCCACCGCCGCCGCGGCAGTGCGGGAGAGGGCGACGATGACGACCGGCGGCAAGCGCAGCGGCGGCGGAGCCGCCAGCGGCACGACAGATCAGGAAGGGACTCCGGCGATGACGACGCCCGGGTCAGGAGGCGGCGGCGCAGCTGCTCCCCCGGTGCGAGGACGTGCAGTACGGACCCGGGCTCGGGACGCCGCCGTGATCGCGACCGACGGACCCGCCGGGACGGATCGCGGCGCGGGCGGGGGCGAGGCCCAGAACGGTGCCGGCGGGGACAAGGGAGCCCTAGCAGCAGGAGCAGCAGGAGCAGCGGCAGGGGCGGGGACGGGGCGGTTGGCCGCCATCCACGCCGGTATGGGAGTGGGCCAGGCGGCCGAAGGCCCTCGCGTGCTGCCAGCCGGAGGGCGCGCCACAGCAGCAGTCCGGGGCGCCGTGTCTGCGGCGGCAGCGGCAGCGGCGGCGGTGGCGGCGGCGGTGGCGGCGGGCGCAGCCCTTGCAGCCGGCGGCGCGCGCCAGCGCTCGCAGACGCGAGCACAGCAGCGGCAGCTGCCGTGACGGCGCTTGAGGCGTTAGGGGAGGCGGAGGAGGTGCGGGTGGTGACGGCTGCGAGTGGAGTCGCGGCAGTGGCCGAAGCCATAGCCGGTACCGTGAACCCGTGCGGTGCTGCTGTCGCTGACGCGCCACAACCGCGGCCGCGAATGCGGCGAACAACTACGACCCCCGATCCCACGGCCCTCGGTGCATCGCTTGCGCCTGATGCGACCCGCGGTGGTGGAGACCCCCCCCTGAGTGCGGCGCCCCGCCGTCCCTCCCACGCCGCCGGGGCCGCCGGGCCACTGCCAGCCCGCGGTCTCCGACAGGCCATCACCTTCGCCGCTGCGCAGCAGCAGCAGCAGCCTCCCCTGGAGCTGCCTGAGGACCGCGTGAGGAGCTGGGTGGAGGCCAGCGCGCGGGTCGCCTTGGCGGACGGACCGCCGTCTGCCGGCGGCTCCCCGCCGGGCCGCGCAGCGGCACCAGCGGGCGCTGAGCGGCCCGGGGGCCTCGCTGCTGCTCCTGGCTCCGGAACCATGGCTTCCGATGTGGAAGCCGCGCCGCCGTCTTCGTCTTCGTGGTCTCAGCCGCGGCCTGGTGGCCAGATGGCGGTCACTGCGCCGGTGGCGGCGGCGAGGGGTCCCGGGGCCTGGCTAGCTGGGCTGCCGCCGCGGGGGGCCCACCCCGAGCGGCCTGGGGTGCCCCTTGGTGAGCAGCGAGAGGGCGCGAGGCGGGCTGCGGGGTATCAGGGGGACCAGGTACCTGCACTGGATCCTCCTGTCGCTGCCGTGGCTGCCGGAGTTACGGCAAGCGACGGCGGCGGCGACGGCGGCGACGGCGGCGGGGACAGTGCTGCGGTGTACGGTGGCGGCACGTCCGCAAATCAGCCTGCGCCGATGGGTGAGCTGCCGGGGCCGGCGCCGGCAGCGCCGCGGGGCTCCCGGCCCCATCCGCTGGGTGGGCCCGGGGCATCGGGCGCAGCGGCGGCAGCGGCGACGGCAGGGCAGGAGGGTGTCCCGTTCGCATCGTCTATTTCTGCGGCAGTGCACCGAGCATCTGTGACGTCGGCGCCGTCGTCAGCCGCCGCCGTCTCAGCGGCGGGCAGCGCGGGGCGCCAGTCGCCGCATCCGCCCATCCAGGTGAGGCCCAGACCCCGGGATATCAGGGACAGAGGATGGGGGAGAGGCCCTTGTGATGCATCGCTACGTTGGGACCATGAAGTCAACCACAGCGCCAAAACCCATGTCACGGTATGGCCACGGCCGCTACTGTGTCGCCGCTTCTGTCCCTCCTGCGCCGGCGGGTTCGGTACTCCGGGGTGGGGTCCGTGCCGTGTCTTCTTGTGAAACCCAAACCCGCTCTTGTGTCCCTCGCATCGCCCCCGCCCCCGTGTGCATCCGGCTCCCGCCCCGCAGGTCATTGTCACGGGGCCCACCACCTTTGTAGCCGCGCCGGCGCCGCCGGCCGCAAATGTTGCCGTACAGGCCCACGGGACATCGTTGACCTCCACCGGGATGACCCTGCATCACCCACCACCACCACCACAGCAGCAGCAGCAGCACCGAAGCCGGCAGCAAGGGGACCCGCAGCAGCAGCAATCACCACACATCTTGCGCAACCACCACCACCACCATTACCACCAGCAACATGGGCAGCAAGTCTTGCAGCAGCAGCACCACCAGCAGCAGGTGCAGCCAGGTGGCAGCCAGGGGCCGCTGGTCTTCAATCTGGCGCAGCTGCTGCGCGGTGAACCGCCGGGCCCCCTCCCTCAAGCCGGAACCGGAAGCAGAAACGGCAGCGGCAGCAGTGGCGGCGGGTGCAGCGGCAGCGGCAACGGCAACGGCGGCCTACTCGCCCCGGGCGGCCCTGGCGCCGCTCCCGACGGCGACGAGGGCGCCTCCCACCGGCACGCGGGCTCGTCTTACTCCGGCGGGCAGGACCACCCACCCCAGCTGCTCATGATCATGCTGCAGCAGCACCAGTACCCGTACCAGGATGACAAGGCGCAGCAGCAGCGACACGTCCTCGGTCCGGAGCTGCAGTCGGGTCAGGCCGGGTCGGCCCGGGTGGCCTCCGGGGCGTACTGGCGGCCGGAAGGCCGGGAGGCCGCTGCCACAGTCGAATCCGCACCCTTCGCCCTGACCTCCTCCAGCCCACCCGATCCCGAAGCGGTCTGCACCAGGTACTCGGGCTGGGTGTCCCACCACATCGCGACATCGGCCTCCGGGCCCCATGCTCGAACCAGAAGCAACAGCGGGGAAGGGAGCGGCGCGGGGCCCGACTGGGACCGACCGGCAGGCATCGAGTTCGACACGGTTGCCACGCTTGCACGACCCGAGGTGGTTCCGGGGCGGCCCCAGCACGCGCCGTGGCGGCCGCTGTCCAGCTCGGCAGCCGGCGCGGAGGACCCAGGCGGCGCGGGCAGGATGGGGCCGAGTCTCCCCGCGAGCGCGCTGACGCCGGCAGATCCCGCAAGCCGCGTGGTGAGTGTGCTGCCACTGACCCGCGGGACGGCGCTAGAGGTGACCGTCCAGTTGGTGGGGCTGACCGCGGCGGCGGCAGCGCCGGTGCCGGCGGCGGCGGCGGCAGCACCGGTAGCGGCGACGGCGCCGCCGCTGCAGCAGCAGCTACCGCACAGCGGTGAGAGGATGCACGGCAGGCAGGCCGACATGCAGCGAAGCATACGTCGTGAGATGTACGGCGGTGAGCCCCGTGCTGGTCTGGCGGCGCCAAGCGCACCGCTGGGAGCCGAGCAGCACGCCGTCGCGGGGCAATCCGAGTCCGCCGCGGCGCCGCGGCAGTGGGAGGCGGTATCCCACGGAACGGCGGGCGCACATGACCAGAATCTGTGCGACGCAGCAGCCAGCAGGCCCATGCCGCCGATGTATCCGTACGGCGTCGGGGTCGGAATCGGAGCCGCCGCACGTCGAGGGTCACCCGGTGTCATCGCAACGGCGGGACCGCCGGTTGGGCGGGTGGACCGCCAGGGGGGGCCTCCAGGACCGCCTGCAGGTGGCCCAACGGACATGGGCCTCGAGGGGCAAGGCATCGGGAGGGTGTCCGTGGGTCAGGATGGGGTGGGGCCTGCGGGTGCGGTTCGGGTGGACTTGAGCCACGGGCGCTTCCTGCAGACCCTGAGGGCCCGCGGGACACGTACGGCAGGCCTGTACGGCAGTTAGTTGGAATCAAATACGGTAGTTTGTACCATTGCGCGGCTGTCCAAGTCGCGGGGGTAGGGCGTGCCGGGGCAGGATTCGGGTATGTGATTCGGTGTGCTGCGGTGAGAGGTGTGGGGCCTGTGGATGTGATTCAACGTCAACGATCCAGGGAGGGGGCGCCTCAGGTGCAAAAAGGAAAACCCAGGAGGCGATGTGCCCGATGTCACAGTAAAAGTCTTTTGATATCCCGGGGCATGGTTGGTCCATCGTCCGGTGCAGCGCCAATGCCAACGGCTGTCAGCCAAGTTCGGTGGACTGTAACGGGTCATTGCGGGTAACGGATCCTTCAAACTGTGGAGGGCGTTAACACTTGCAGGGAACGGGGGTGTCCGCGGGCGAAGCCGGGCAGCGTCGGAGACATTATGAAGGTTTTAGCATATACGGTAACCCGTTAGTTTTTACAGTCGCCAAGTCCGAAGCCATCCCAGCGCGGACACACAGTCCGAATGTTCCAATAGGAAAGAAAATCAGCGAAGGTGTAATAAGCAACACGGGTATATTTTCCATATATTGAGTAAGTCGATTAGTTACCGATTACGTGAGACCTGAGATGGGTGAGGAGTAGTCAAGGCAGCATGATAGACATAACTGGTGGTGTTCAAAAATTTCAAATTAGCTATTATGACGCAATGTTTGTTGAGGAGTCGGTGTAGTCCATTTGGACGAAATGACGGACGAACGAGGGGAGAAAGTGAAACGGCCCAGCAAGATTACACATCGGGCGCCAGTCACGGGATTCCACCGATTGACAATGCCGCTATGCCTCTGATGGGCCTACATCTCCTAAATACTCTTAGAACACTGCCCTACTGCCAAAACTGGTACGGTACGCCTGCACCAAACCAATGACAGACTCCCAGTCACATAATTCGCCCAACGCCCAACTTCCACGAAGGCCCAACACCGGGGGCCCGGATATCTCACCTTTCATGCGGTCGCCCATGGGGTTCCGCACCCTGTGGACTTGGGTCATATGCCGCACGCGGACCTTCTGCGTTACACATCCTGCACTTGTCTCCCAGTACCCGAAGACCACCTGCCCAAGCCATACCGTGACGTCGGGGTCACTGCAGTGTTAGAGCCCCCACCCCACCGGCCCAGCCATGTCAGTCCTGCCACTGCGCCAGCTGTACGGCATCTCGAGGTTCCGAGTTTTGCCGGGTGAATCAATGAATCAAACAGCGGCGAGCGATCACCACCGCGTTGGGTATCAACCCGCTCAACGTCTTGGCAGATCTTCGTACAAAAGCATTCAGAGAGAAAAAAACAGCCATGCGCACATCTCAGCTCAAAGCATAATGAAAGATGGCAAACGCCATCGAGATGGGATCACGATATGCAGATGTGGATGAAAACGGCACACCACGATCACGACACAATGAGTGTTGTACGGTACGGCACAGCTTGGGGAACCGCGCGACCCTCACATAGCAACGACACGCAACGACCACTCCGGAACAACATGACTAACACTCAAACCAAACAAACGACACTTGGTCACCAGCGACAGCGACCCAGCGACAGCCCTCGACACATTAAACCCCCAGCCGCCGCCCGCAAGCGTAACCTCATTCACAGGTAACTTTGTGAGCGCGCACCGCCCAACAACCAAGTAATGGGATACCGGCAGCCCTCCAGCACGCTCGCTGCGAGCCCCGGGGATGTCCGACACAGCAGTCCACGGTCCGGCGTTCTGAATTCTTCGGCAGTAACGGCTTCTGGTACAGCTGCATGTACGGGCACTCGAATTAAGATACATCCTCCCCCAAACGAGATGACCGAAGAAACAACACAGCAGCGCCAGCATGTCGGAATCACAACTCAGCAGCTGGCTCAGATGACGGTCTATGAGCAGCTGGGGGCGGCTTTGTACGGATTGGAAATCACGACGGGTCCCAAGGAACCGTACAGAGCGCCATCAAAGACACTCGATAAGCACACATTTACTTGCGCTTCGGGCTCGGGGGCTTCGGGCTCGGGGGCCTCGGGCTGAGCAGCTTGGGGCTGAGCGGCTTGGGGCTGAGCGGCTTGGGGCTCGACGGCTTGGGGCTGGGCATCGGACTGGGCGGTGGCGATGGGCTGGGCGACGGCGGGCTGGGCGGCGGGGGTGCGGGCACGCGGCAGAAGGAGCCGCCCGTGAAGAAGCTGTCGGGTGGCGGCGGCGCATACACCAGGTTGCAGCACACCGGGTTGCCTGCGGGGAGCGGCGCGCAACGACGTTTTGGAGACAGCGAGATACAGGGAGAGCGAACAGTCAAGGGCCGCAAGTGAACATCGCAATCAAAAACAGAGCGCACAGCAAGCGTACGATAACACTTTGTACCGGTAAGTGGGCTACATGGTACGACCGTCACACAGTGTGTCGTACATCACAGCCTTGGGCCCCCGGCTTGCCGCGCGGCAGCTCGCCCCAACGTCCCTTCCTTCGGCTTCCTGCTTCTCGCCACTCACTGTCGGCAGGGGAGGGGAAGAGCACCAGCGATCGGAGCGCGTCGGTGACGGGAGGGACGCGAGTGATCATGACGTTGGGTGCGGCGCCGTACAGCATGCCGCTGTCGGTTGTGTTGGCGGCGTTCTCCTTCCTGAACCAGACCAGATTGAAGCGGCTGTCCCCCAGGCTGTAGTTATGGCGGTAGAAGTCATTGGGGTTGCTGCAGTTGCCGATGAACCCGTAGCCGTTGACCTGCGATGCAGGACGGATAGGGACAGGCGCGTGGTGGCCGTGGCGGTGGAGGGGCGAAACAGGTCAATCGGGTCGGGTCGAGGCGGGGCGGGTCGAGTCAGGCCGTCAGCGCCATCATAAGGTGAATGTTCATTCAGGTGAATATTTGAACCCAATTGCAACGGAGCCGGACAGGGCCGGACGGAGCGAACTAGCTTCGTCCACCTGCGGTGATGGTATGGCGTCAACCTGCTCAAGTGGCCTAACATGAGAAGCGATGCGTGAACGAAGGCAGGCGGTGCAAGGGGTGATGAGCGCTGCGCAAGGCGATCCTGGGGCAGGAGGTGGGCATCGGGCGCAGTGTGCGGGTGAGCGGCAGGTACGTGTTGCCGTGGTGTTGCCGTGGTGCATTGCGTACCTGCTTGCCCGCGTACGGCGCGCCGTTGATGGTGAGCGTGACGTTAATGTCGATGCTGGTGGTGGCGCGGTCGGTGCAGTTGCCGTCCAGGTAATAGAAAATGGAGGCAGAGCCAGACACGGTCATGTTAGCGGGAGCGGGCGGGAACATGGGCAGCGCGCCAAGAGTGCCAGCCGCAGGGTCCACAGGTGACCATGATGAGCAGGTCGCGACTTGGTAGCGGATAAACTCCTTGCCTGTGATTGATTACAAACCGGCAGACGATTGCAGTGGCAAATTGGTGAGAAACCATCAGGTCCGAAGCGAAAGTGCGCAGGCAGGTATTCAAGTTGACAATTACTATCCATGAATAAAAATTGATATAATAAAAGAGATGATCATGAAAAGATGTGCAGATGCGACGTCGATGTTTGTCTTTTATCTTCGTCATACTCCTGACTCACCCAGCGTTGGCGTAGGCAGGAACGACCAATTGTGGAGCCCACCTCTACAGATCACGTCAAAGAAGAATACGCGGTTCATAGCATGGAAATATGAGCCAGACCGAGTAATCCGGCTTTCGCAAGCCGGAATCCCGATCGTCCAACCAAACATTCTTACCCATGGCCTCGGGCAACTTGGATAGAGGCTATGAGGACCAGCGCAGCAAGCGCTTCAGTAAAACAACGCATTGTCTTGGCAGTGGACTGCGATCTGGACGCGAGCCGATGTTCCGGGTCTACGGCGTTGCCGTCTTGCTCGTATATTCACAGAGTAGTTTGAATTTCTCTTGTCAGGTTAGCATATTTATATTTTTAAGATCAAAAGCCTTGATCATAAGGCGCACGAGTGTTGTAGGCTCTGCCCCCTACAAGCCGTCAGGTACAGAGCGGACAATGCAACCACGAGGCACACTCCGTGTATTCATTGCACGATTACATTATAAAAATATTTTTATATTATATTCTGGACGGAAAAATGACTGAGTCTGTACGTAAAAGCCTCTTCGGCGACCTTCGACACTGGCGGCCGGCACCTGAACGATATCATAGTTGATGGCAAATCGCAGGGGTATGCATAGGTGTGCTTGATGGTATGCAATGCGTGTCTTGATGGGGGTCGTTGTAACGACGCCGCTCGACGCGGTCGGGCGCAGACTCGGCCCGTAACGCACCTAGCGCGCATCCGGTTGTGCGGAAACGTCGCACGATTCAAGTCACTCACTAATGCCGCTAGTTTACATTATTTGCACCTGTTTGCACACGCATACTGCTTCCATCCTCTTTCATTTACGGACGGGCCTGGACGGGCAGCTGCCCCAAGATACTACATGCTTGCCGTGCTTGCTTTGGTGGGCAAGCGCCGATTCAAAGGCTGCATTCAAAGTTAGTGTGAGATTCGTCAAATGTTGCGCGTTTGGGAGCCGTGCATCAGTCCCGGAGGGAGGCGCCACAGCATGCAGGTCCACATGCTTCGGTGCCGATCTGCCACGTGCTTGACCAAAGAATCCCGATTGCATCAATCTCTGTATATAATTAATTATCATATTCAAGTACCGCATACGGAAAAGGAACTCTCGGAAGAAATCATCAATGTTACCCATAGGGTGATCAGTTAGGAGCACTCGAAATCGGACCCTTCGCACCGAAAACCGCACCTAAAATGTTGTGTACATAAAAAGGTCCAATCAGCGACGCCAAAGGGGTCGGTTTGGAGGGCACAGCAGCCCATGCAGTGCACCCTCGATCTGCCAACAGCCCCTGTCCCCATAGTTCGATTGAAGTCGTGATTGCACCTATCTGGGCAGCGGCGGGGGCGTGCGGGGATGCCTGAAGCGGTGGGGACACGCCCTGAGTACTCCGGTGCAGGGAAAGGAGCCTTTGTCGCAATCGGGAAGGCCCATACCACACGATTCATCAGTGACCCCTACCTCCCCGCCGGCATGCCACCCGTACCCTATTGCAGAAAGATCTGCCGGCCCCTCATGCAGAGGTGCACTGCGGCGCCGTATTTCGGAGCGTGTAGTGAGGTGTAGTGCCGTGTAGTGCTGTCTGATAAACTGGGTGCGCAGGAATGTGCAGGAGAACACCGACCGACATAGCGTGAGGAGCTGGAGAGGGTGGTGGATTTGATTGCCCCAAACGGTGACCAGCCCCATTGAGGCGGTTGTGTCGGGAGTCTCCTTCCTGTCCGTAAAAGCATGTACAAGAAGATGACTGTCAAACTCTGCGGCAGCTTGTGGCAGGTAACTAATAACGGGGGGGGGGGACCCTGCTGATCAGCCATGCACAAAAGGGTTATCAGCGATCATCTCCAGCGCAGCAAACAAAATGCAGACTGAATTTTGCAGCCGTTTGTTCAACATGCTTGGGCTGTCACATCTCCACTGAATTACATGCAGACACTAAAAATTTAGGTGTTGGACGGTCGGGGATGGACGTTGCGCAACTGCAACCGAAAACGCCCACGCGGTTCTCTGCCATGAAAACATTCCTTGACTAAAGTCTTTGCTGCAAAGCGCTGAGGAAACACCCATTGCTGCAACAGGCTGAGATGCCACTTCAAGTACAAGTAGACTGGGCAACTCAATTGCAGCCGCACTTTCAGGCTCCCATTTCAATTGTCAAATCGAAGAATATAGGCTCACTTTGGGCAGGCTACGGAAATGTGACCGCGCTACAAGTCCAGGTCAAGGGGCAGTCCTCGCCCGTGGCGTTGGTCGTGAAGGACGTCCGTCCGCCTAAGGGCGCAGGTGTGGGACACGAGAGGAAGATAGCCAGTTATCAGGTGGAGGCGCACTTCTACAAACAAGTGGCGCCCGACCTAATCGCAAAGACCGGGCTGGGCCTCCCGAAGCCGATCGCCGTGGACACGTCCCCCATCGGCTTCCAGTTCGTGCTGACCGACCTGCGGGAGGACTACCCCCGCTCCCCCCGTGGAGAACTGGATGGGCAGCAGGTACGGCAGGGGGACGGCAGAGGCATGTCAGGGTACGGCAGGGTACGACGGCGAGTGCGGCTGGTTATCACTTGTTAGGTGCCCTGTCGGGTTGGGGGCAGGGCGGCGGACCGGAGTTTCCTGGGGCGCAATGTGGCCGCCGTGCTGGTGGCGACGAGCGCCCCCGCGTTCGCTACATCGCCGGCCAGGTGGTCTTGGTGCTTGGTTGCTGGCCCAGAGCCCCACCTACGGGCCTACGACGCCATGACTCGGCACCACAGCGCGGCCGCGTCGCCGGCCTCCCCCTGCCCCCCTCTCCTGCGCGCCTCCCCCTGCCCCAGGTGCGGGTGGTCCTCTCCTGGCTGGCTACCTACCACGCCTACTTTTGGGAGCAGCCCACGCCCAGTGGGCTGCAGCAGCAGGGGTCCTTCTGGTGAGGGGGGCAGGCAGGCGGTGCGCGCCAGGCCGTTGACCGCCGGGGCGGTCAGACGGCCCGATTCTGACAT
Source organism: Eudorina sp. 2006-703-Eu-15 (assembly GCA_003117195.1). Classification (NCBI taxonomy): domain Eukaryota; kingdom Viridiplantae; phylum Chlorophyta; class Chlorophyceae; order Chlamydomonadales; family Volvocaceae; genus Eudorina; species Eudorina sp. 2006-703-Eu-15. Next base: position 164,024 of record BDSI01000184.1, read on the forward strand.
CCAACCCCAGCGGCAGGAGCAGCGAGGCAGGGAGGAACACGGAAACCAAAAGTCCGCAACCACCGTCATCCATCGTGATCCACGATAAACCACGCGGCAAACCTCGGCCACAGGATGCTCGCCCAACTCCCCCCAGCCTCCCCGGTCCCGGGATGGCGACCGCGAGCACCGCCTGGCCCCAACCCGATCCCCCGGGGGAATATTGCTCGCCGCGTGTGTTTGTGTTTTGGGTTACACGCAGGTACTTGGACACGCGGCGGGACGAGTTCGCACAAACAGGCCGCAGCTGGGCGGAGCTCAAGGCGGTGGCGGACAAGGTGTGTGTGTGTGTGTGTGTGTGTGTGTGTGTGTGTGTGTGTGTATGTGTATATGTGCAAAGGGCCTTGGGGCGCCGGGGAGGGGAGGGGAAGTGTGGGCAGAGGTTTATCTACTACATCACACCTCAACGGCGTCAATCAACCGCCCGGACAACTAACTGCTGCCCGATCCGCAAAATTTTTGCGGCCTCGCTGTCTTGATTTAACACGTACGGGGCGGGGGGACGACATGGAGCGGGGCTCGTGGTGAAAGGGGCTGAGCGCATGGAGGAGCGATGAGCTGCCCTGTTGCGTCCTGGGCCCCCTTGGCCGCTTCGCGGCATACCTCATCTACCTCTGCCTCCTCTTCCTCCTCCTGCTCCTCCTCCGCACGGCCCCGCTCTCTCCCCCCAACGGGGTCGCAGGTGGACCGCTGCCTCAAGGACCCGGGGAGGTCCGAGTTCATGACGTGCATTCACGGGGGTGAGACACCGCCGGACAGCCCTCTCCACGTCCCTCTGCTGCTGCTGCTGCTGCTGTTATTGCTGCTGGTGCCCCGTCTGTCGCTGTCCGTGTGTCGCCGTTTAATGTCCACGAAACAGCAACACAGCAAACAGCAACAAGAGCAAAAGGAAAAGAGCAAAAGCAACAAGCGCGCCTGTCTAGAATCCAGAGATGCCCGATCCAGTCATCCTTTAGCTGCAAGCTGCGGGCCCATGTGCCCCCCGACCGACAAATCCTGAAACCTCGCCTGTCACCCGGGGCCATGCCGCGGAAATCTTTGCCCCGCTGTCTCCACCTCTCCCTTTACTCTTCCTCGTCGGTCTCCTCGTCGGTCTCCTCGTCGTCTCTTACTCCAGACATGAAGACAGAGAACCTGCTGTTCTCGGAGGATGGCGCGCGTTGCGCCGCCTTCGACTTCCAGTACACCGGCCGATCGTACGGAGTACGGGATGTCGTATACCTTTTCGTGTCCAGCGTCGACTCGGCGGACCTGGAGGCGTCGGCGGACGACCTCCTGTCGTACTACCACAGCGAGTTGGTCGAGCGGCTGGCGTCGAAGGGCGACTCGGGCGTCGAGGCGGCGGCGCGGTACCGCCCCGACGTGATGCGCCGCCACTTCGATCTGGCGCTGCTCGACTACGTTCGATTCATGGCGGGCTGGGGCATGTGGGGCAATGGCGTGGACTGGGCGGTCGCTCGGACACGTCGGCTGCTGCCGCGGGTTGAGCAGCTGCTGCAGCAGCAGTGACCAGTGAGACATCTTTGCCGTCGACGCGGCACACTCTGTCGGACCAGGTCTCCAAGGGCCATCTGGGTTGGGTTGCGGGGCCGTGCAGTTTCATCATAGCCGCATCATCGGCAATGGTTTGTAGCTGCGAATCAGCTAGGTTGGATTTCGTGCTGTGAATCGGTAATTGTCGGCTATGAATCATAGCTGAGTCAATTAGCCAGCCAACCGGCGAGTTGGGTGCGGTTGTTGAGGCCGTCGGGGAGCGGTTGCCGTTGGGGTTGGTGAAAAGGAGCGGGTTCTGGAGGAATATGAAGTGGAGGGGGCGATGGTGGGCGTAGGTGGCTGGCAGCGGCGGTGAGAGCGCTTGTCGTCGTTGTACGGCACAAGTTTGACCCGGTCAACAGCGTCAAAGAGAAAATCTTGTGGAAAATGAAGGTGTCGTGCATGCGCGAAATGTTTGAGGGCGTCGGCACAGGCGTCGGTGTGCGCTGGCCAGATGAAAAGTTACAGATAGGTACGGCAGTGGATACCGATTGCCGAATGGCTTTGCTGGAGTCCACATTGGTGACTGGCGTGGGGTCACAGACGTGTTGGCTTGGGCCACGTGACGAGGAGGGGGAGGGGCGGGGGCCGGACACGGAGGCGGCGGTCTACGGCGGAGCAAGTACCGTAGGTCAGGTGATGCGCGGGGCCTGGAAGAGGGGGCCTGGAAGCGGGCCAGGATGGAAGCGCGGGGCCGTTGTGGCTGGCCGCCCCGTTTCTAGCGGGGCCGCGGCCGTGGACTCGGCTGGTGCGCATGGGGAAAACACATTCTTAGAAACCTGCTGAAGAAGCCAAGGGTTTGCGGGCGCGGGGCTGGTGGCCGCAAGCTGGCGGGCAAAGGGGGCGGGCTGGTTTGCTGGTGCGTGCTGGTGCGTGTGCACAGGTATGGCCCAGTGAGCCAAGAGCGATGACATAGTTATATGAAGGTCCAGCTGCCAAGGGTGATTGTCCCACGGGTCCGATATTGATGACACTGTGGGCTCGTCTTCGTGTGGACACCTTGGCTTGTACATAAGCTTGGGTTTTTGCACTCGTCCATATCTTATCCATAATATTGTATCCGCCATCTGTTACTGAAGGAGCAGTTCCTTTTACACGAGATATACACGTAAGGTTTCCCATTGAATGGTAAGAACAACGTACCTTATTTCAGATAACACACTGTCAATCCGACTCTTGATGCTATGGTCGTGTGTTGCTTGATTATGGTTGATAATAGACATGTACGACATCAAATATGAATGGAGCTTCCTGAATAATTGCGATATTCCAGTTACCATGTGTGAATAACTGTGGTTCATTATGTTGCTTTCCTTTCATCTTGCATCACATAGTTGCGCGGCACCGCCGCCGAAGTAACAAGGGCTCTCGGACTTGGACACCTCAATTTCATCAAAATGCTATCCAATCGCCAATTGCAAGCTTGCATAGGAAGCACTAGGCATGTTTCAGGTCAGCACACCAACGTTTCACGGTCGACCTTCGGCAGGTGCGGCTGCGGCGCAAGTTTACCGCCCACGGTTCTGGGTGCATATTTCAAAGGTTAAGCGACTTAAAACATGTTCGAATTTCACAACGTAAACTACCATGCAGGCTTGTGGTTGCGCACGCCACAAGGTTACGGGCAAAAGCTGAGGCAGAGGACGAGGAGGCTATTTTCTCCGTGTCTGCGGGCTTGCAACTTAAGGTTGGTAGAACATTCGCTCAATTGTAAGACCATGGTCCCGCCTTCGTTGAGTTTTGTGGTTTGTTGTGGTGAGCCACGGAGTTGAACGGACGCAAACGAACCACAGCGCACTTCCAGGCGCCCCATCTCGGATTCCAAGCACGCCCAACCAGACCCATCCCGCACCGGCGCCTTGCTCTAACACCCGAATCCCACACCGCGGTGCAGCACTTCAACACGATATCGGATGGGGCCCACGGCCGCCGCAAAGTCCCCTCTGGTCTGCCCGACACTGCCAAAGCTGTCCTCCTCCAAGCGCCTCAAACTATATCTCACCATTTTTAAACTACGTATGCCCCTCGCCCCTCGCCCGTGTCCGGTGTCCGATGGCTCCCCTGGACCGTCAGGCTCGTCGCGGGGTCCGTGACGCCCCCTCCGGCGGCCGTACAGTCGTGAACGGCGTCGTTGACCCAGGGCAGGGCGCTGCTTACGGCCCGGACGCCGCCGCCTTGCGTGACGCCACCGCCACCGCCTCCACCTCGGGGACCGCCGCGGCGGCCTCCAAGCAGCGGGGCAGCGGCGGCAAGCTCCCGCTCCGTGCTGCCGCAGCCGCCGCGGCCGCAGCCACCGCAGCTGCCTCCCTGCACTCGACACGCCGCCCGACGTCCGACGACCATCTCTCGCATCATCAAGATGATAATGATGATGATCAGCACGAGGAGGAAGGGGAAGAGCAGCAGCAGCAAGAACAGCACGGCGTGCATTTGTTGCCAGAGACGGCGGCCGCGGGGTTGGACCCAGAACTCCAACAGCCGGAGCCGCCGCCCACGCCGGCGGCCCCCCGGCACGTCGTACACCCCCTCCCCCCCGGCGTGACTCCGGAGCGGGACCTGGAGATCCACAACGAGCTCAAGGGTTGTGAGGACTGGCGGGATGTGCTGGATGTGGTGGCGGATGAGGCGGCGTGTCTGTCGGTGCGGACGGCGGTGCATGCGCTGACGCGGCTGAACTCACTGAGCCGTGGGTCGGGGGCGGCTCGGCGGGAGCTGGTTGACCACCCGGCCTTCGGGACGTTGAAGGAGGTCCTCTTCTCACAGGTGTGTGGTTGTGTGGGTGGGAGGGCGGGGTCCGGCCTGGAGGGTGGATGGGAGGGTGGGCGGGAGACCGGGTTAGGATTTGGTAGACCCCTGCTTCCATAGGACCCATTCCACCCATTTCAACCCAACCACATTTCTGGCCTCCAGTCCGCCACCACCACCTCCTCGCCCCGCCCTGGCCCACTCCCCCCCCCCTCCACCCGCCCCGCCCCACACCCCATCCCCGCCCCAGGTGTCCGTGATGAACAACCTGCAGCTGGCCAACTCCCTTCAGGCCTTCTCTCAGCTGCAGGTGCCCCTGACCGACCTGCTGCTGGAGGGCTACATGGAGGCGGCGGTGGCGCGGGCGGACAGCTTCTACCCCCGGGACATCGCCACACTGCTGGCGGCGGTGGCGGCCATGAGGTGGACACCGCCGCAGAGGCTGCTGGATGCGCTCGGGTTCAGGGCCACGGTGCGTGTGTGTATGTGTGTGTGCGTGTGTGTGTTTAGGTTGGGAGGGGGTGGGAGGGGGCGCGGTGGGTGGGGCGGGGGCGGGTCCCAGTCTGGGACATGGGCCGGGGGTTCTAGGAGGCGATGCTGACAGAATCCCGGGCAACGGTACGGAATTGAGCCAGGGAGGTGAGGACCGGGCGGGAGAGGGCGGGGGAGCGCAGGCGGGAGGCGACCGGCAGGAGCTGCTTTCCTGTCCGGGGGGCTGCTGTCCGGGTCTGCGGGGTAAAGGCAGTCTTTGGTGAAGCCTTGATGGTGGGGCATATCAGCTCCCCACAGGGGGCGGCTGTCTGGTGGCAACAGCCCTCAACTTCGCCACTACCATCACGTTCCCGGCTACCTCCCCGCCCACTCTCCGTCTCCGTCTCACGGCCTCTCTAGCGCGCAGTTTGCCATGCAGGTCTAAACATCCTTTGGTTTCCTCCCACCCCACACCCCCACCCTTCCCGCCCGCAGCGCTTCCTGTCCGCTCAGGAGTTCGAGGCCCGCAGCATCCCCACCCTGCTGCACTCCCTGGCCCTGCTGGGCTACAAGAACCCCATCCTGGCGAAGGCGGCGGCGCAGCGGCTGGCGGCTCCAGGGGTGGTCGCGTCGCTCATCCCCCAGGGGGTGGCCAACTCGATGTGGGCGCTGGGGCGGCTGAACGCGTACCACCCGCCCGCGGTGGAGGCGGCCCTGGCGGCCTTCACGACCGCGCCCCTGTCGTACAAGCCTCAGGAGGTGGCCAATCTGCTGTGGGCGCTGACCGCCTTCCGGCACCACCCGGAGGGGGCGTTCGTCATGTTTGCGCGCAGGTACGGCGGGGCAGGGCGGGGCGAGGGAGGTGGTTGCGGTTGCCGCTGCGGTTTCGCTGTGTACAAAGGGGGATAGTTGACCTTTGGAGGCGAGGTGCGGGCTTCAGGGGCGAGTGCGGGGTGGAAAGCGAAAGCACCGTTTGTGTGTATGTGTATGTGTATGTGTTTTACTGCGTGAATCCGGAAGAGCGGTCGGTGGATTGATCGGTGGGTTGAGGATCGGGCTGCAGAGTACGGGGACGAGGGTGCCGTACATGTGTGCGCGTGGAGCGCTGGGGTGCGTCTGGAGGTGCTGTGGAAGATGAGTTGACGTGCCGTACCCGTACTGCGCCGATGACCAGAGCATTAGTTAGGGGGCGTTCCCATACTTTGACCCACATCAGGAGTTCCATCCCCGGATGTTGGGTCGGGCCCCCGTGCCGCCCCCGCCCCCGCCTCCCACACCTCCCTATTCCCTGTACCTCGCCTTCCCCCTTCCCCTCGCCCTTGAATGATTTTACGATTGTCCTTCATCCCCCTTCCGCCTCCCTTGCCGCTGCAGCCTGCTGAACCGACCCGACCAGATCCGAGCCGCCGACCTCGCCACCCTCCTCTACGCCCTCGCCGTCTTCAACATCTCCCCCGGGGCCCAAGTCATGGAGCGACTGCAGGCGGCGGGCCTGGCACTGCTCGACGCCGCCGCCAGTCGCGCCGCCGCCAGCCGGCCCGCCGCCGCCGACGACGCGGCGGAGGACGGCGGCGCCGCGGCGCCGTCGGGAGCAGCGCGGGCGCCGACTCGCACGGCGGCGCAGTGCGGTGTGAGTGTGGTGGAGCTGGCGCACATGTACTGGGGGCTGGCTCTGCTGGGGGCGGTGGAGGGGCGGCTGTTCGCCCGGCTGGAGAAGGAGCTGGCGGCGGCCTGGGACCGGGAGGGCGAGGACATCCCGGAGAGCCTCCTCAGGACGGTCTTCCAGGTGAGAGGGAGGGAGGGCGGGTGGGTATCTATTTGCCGGGTTCTGTTCTGTTCGCAGTCTTGATTGGCATCGTAAGGAGGTGCCACTGCCACTGCCGGGTGCGGGCGGGCGGGCGCTGAACTTCGCGGGCTGGTGGCGTACGGCCCCGTGGGTCCAGTCCGAAGGACGAGTGCGGCCGTATTGAGCAGCTCTTTTGATCACATCGCCACGCGGATCCTCCCTCCCTCCCTAGCTTCCTGTCTTACAGCTTCATATCCCCATCCCTGCTCTGCGCTGCGCTGCGCTGCGCTGCTCTGCTCAGTCCAATGTGTCAGGTTTAATCCTGTTGTAGTGTGTGCTTAGCGATGAACACCGCCTGGCCCACCGCCTGGGTGCAGTGCGCTAACATGTCGGTGTCCGTGTGTCTGTTGGCAATGGAACCTGCCCGACCCGTGTGTGTGTCTGTGTGTCTGTGTGTGTGTGTGTGTGTGTCTTCAGGGCTTCCTGGCCTCCCGGTTGGAGGCCCCCCGGAGGAGCCACTGCCTGACCCCCCTGGCCATGGATGCGCTCAAGAGGGCCTGGACGGGCAGCATCGTGGAGGAGAGCAGCAAGAGGGGGTGAGGCGGGGGGAGGGAGTTGGAGCGGGTGGGGTGGGGGTGGAGTTGGGGCGGGTAGATGGGTGGAAGGGAGGGGAGGAGAGGGAGGGTGGATGACCCCTCGACAATGGGACACTGAGGAAGCTTCCAGAGGGGCGTTCAGTGAGATTGCCGCAGGCGCGGGCGCAGGAGTAGAGGTTGGAGCAGGGGTAGGCACGGTGCAGGATGAGGGGCCCGGAGCTCCCCCTTGCGGACATTTCCCGCCACCCAGCTGCACCCTATTCCCTGCATGGCCGTGGATTGGGTGGGGCAGGGTGGGGTGGGGTGGGGTGGGGATGATCGATTCCGCGCCACTGCTCCTGCTCGTGGGCCGAACAACTGGACAACTAGATCGGGGCTTCCTCTGGGGCCCTACGTCTTGGCAACTGACCCGCGTTCTCCAAGTTGAGGCGGTCGGCTGTGGGGCAGTTGTGCTAGAGAGCGGACGGTGGCGGGGGTCATTGTTTTGAGCGCTATCCCGGATCCGGATCCGGATTCCCTGACCCCCCTGGAGGTGACCTCCCGCGGGGCTGTGTCGTGCCTGGCCGCTCAGCACGGACCCCCAACCCCGACATCCCTTGATATGTGGTACGTGCCGTCCTCGCACCCATGTTGCGCAGACGCGGACGTCGTGTTGACCAGGTCGGCTCCATCCTGGACTCTCTCAAGGTGGGGCGGTGTGTGTGGGGAGGGGTGGTGGTGGGGCGGGGGGGTTGGGGGCTGGGGGGGGGCTGGGGAATGGGGATGGGGTTGGGTGGGGGGTTGTATGCTCGGCCATCTGGCCCGGGTTGGGCCGCTGCTCGGGCGGGGAAGCCGTGGGATTGCTGTACGACGAGACATGCAGTGGCGTGCGCGTCCAGGTCTGAGCCGACCCGTGGGTCAATGGTGAGCGCGTGCCGGAGGCGGAGCGCACTGCGCCTCCATCGCGTCATTGCCGTTACGGATGTACGTGCCGTACTGCCAACCCTTCTTGGGTGCAGGTGACGTACGACAAGCGGCGACCCACGGGCGACGGGCTGGCGTTGATCGACATCGCTCTCAAGGCGGGGGCCGACCGTTATATTGCGCTGCAGGTGCGGATTGAGTCGCGGGCAGGGAGGGCGGGCGGGCGCGCTGGGGAGGGTATATAGGAAACTGATGGACATATTCAAACCGCGCTGCTACCAAGGGGGAACGGGTTGTGAGGTGAGGGTGGGAGGGGAGGCGCCGCGGGGGGGGTCTGCCGTACAGTGCTGAACTGCGGCGAGGTGTGCAGCTGTGGGGTTGCGGGGGCGTGGAGGGGTTCCGGTGAAGGCGCGCTGACGTGAAGGCGCGCTGACGGGGGCTTGCGGCCTTCTGGCGGATGGGCTGGGGTGGGGTGGAGCAGTGCAGGTGAGGGTGTGGAGCAGTCGGCAGCACCTGCTTTCGCCCTTCCGCGCCCCCGTGCGCTTCTTTGCAGCGGTTGAGACGGAGGGGCGTCGCAGAGGGTTGCCCCCTGGCCCCCACAGCCCCGCATCATCGTCCCCGGGGAGGGGTCAGCCCCGCCCTCACCCGCACCCGCAACCTCACCCTCATCCGCCCTCGCCCACCTCTCCGCCCGCTCCCACCCCTTCCCGCCTCAGCAGCAGCGCAGTACGAATATGTCTACCCATTTCCTATACCCCGCCCCCCTCTTCCCCCCTCTTCCCCCCTGCCCCTTGCAGATCATTGACGCCACGGACCGGTGCGCCAACAGCAAGCAGCTGCTGGGCCAGGTGGTCATGACGGGTCAGGTGCTGGAGAAGAACGGTTGGGAGGTCCGGTGAGTGAGTGCGTGTGTGTGTGTACATAGATACAGATACAGATACAGATACAGATACCTGGGGCCGGGGGAGGGGTTGCCTATAGCGGGGAACAATCCCTCCTGTGCGCACGTGTATAGGAGGGGGCAGGCGGGCATTTGGGGGAGGGGAGGGCAGCGCGACCTCCGCGAAACAGCCCCGCTTGACACTGACCACTTCACGATCCGGCCTGGAGATGACCTCCGCCTCTGCCCCCGGTCCCCTCGGGGGCCTCCGCTCCCTCCCCTGACCCCCCGGTGCCCCCCCAGGTACTTGCGCACCAGCGATCTGGACAGCCTGGCCCCGGATATGCAGTCCCGGTTCGTGGAGGAGCTGTTGAGGAGCCTGGGGGTGCGGGTGCGGAGAGGGGCGGCGGCGGCAGCAGCGGGAGCAGCAGCAGCGGCCGCGGGGCCGGGGGGAGGGGCCTCGACGGCAGACGCGGCGGCAGCGGCCGCGGTGGTGGCGCGGGGCGCGCGGGCGGGGGCCGGCGGCGCGGCCCGTGGGGCGGCGGCGCGGGCAGCGGCGGCGGATGTGGAGTTGGAGGCTGAGGAGCCCTCCAGGGGGGCCAAGGTGGGTGGGTGGGTTGATGTGAGGGTGGGGAGTAATGGGATGGGATGTCAGGTTGCAGGTTCCGGGCGAGCTTGGTGGCGGTGTTGGTTCTCGGGGATTTGGATTTCCGAAGGTAATACTGTAGTCGGTGGGGACATTTGCACGTATAGGTTGGGTCATTACGTGCTGCCGCTGTAAGCCCTTTGGTGGGCCAACACTGCCACGCCGCGTCCAGTTGCCCTGCACCCCCGCCCCCCGCCGGGGCAGCTGGGCCCTCGGCCGGGGCATAGGACGGGGATCCATCCCTGGACCCCGCCAGCAAGCGGCTTCGGGGCCGGGTCCCCCGAGCGGTGCCTGCACCGTCCCGACTGCTGGCCGTGGGTGCAGGTGCATAATGCCGTGTACGTACATGCCCCTAGCGTTTTCCCCTCCTGGGGTGCCACGAAGGCCCCCCCGGGGGGGGTGAGGGCCGGGATGCCGCGGCGTAACCCGTCTTGCTCACCTGCACCACGACTCAGCGTTTTATTACATCCACTGAGAATAGCCTCTTGATGGCCTGTGCCCCTCCCTCCCCTTTGCCAGGCCCGTACACGTCGGTAGCACGTGTTCGTACGATCGGATAGGCTGGACACGGCGACATGATGTCAGGGACTTAAGACACGGGGTCAGAGGGGCAGCGGTCTCGGCCGTCGTGAGGCAGCGAGGCAGACGCCCAACTGGAAAGCGGCGGGAGGGGGGCAGCGGCAGCACGCATGGCAGCGTCATGTACGGGGTCGTATCCGGGGCATGCACTGCAGCCCCCGGTCGTGGATCCCCTCCTGAAGAGTTTTTGTTCGCCCCCTCCCTCTCCCCGGCAGATGAGGGGTAATGTCACGGCCTGGGAACGGTTTCGGAGCCTCGAAGACGGGTGCGGGTGGGTTGCGTGTACGGGTGGGGGAAGGCAAGGTAACCCTGGCATGGGCTCGGAGGGGCCCATCACAGGGGTGGGGGATGTGGATGTGGGTGTGGGTGTGAGCGGGTCGGGCCGTGCTTGCTTTGTTCGAGGTGAGGCCCTGAGGTGAGGCCCCGAGGTGAGGCGCTCGCAGGTGTCCGCGGGGGGCGGGGGGCGGAAGAAACACGACCGAACGAGGTGCTTAGACAAGTTACCTAGCGTACCTTGGGTGCGCGTGTGTGTTTAATGAGAAGCCCACCCAAAAGCGTGTGTGTGTGTGCGTGTGTGTATGTGATCGCGAGGAGGGTCCATATGGCGTTGGCCGATGTGACGAGAGCTGGACCGAGGGATGAGGAGTAGGACCCCCCTAGGAGAGAGGATGAGAAGAGGAGGGCACCGGAGGACACCCGAACCGGAGGCGCATGCGGTGTGGTAATCTGCTGCATGGAAGCGCGCGAGCGGCACCGCGGTCCTGGCTATGCGGCTGCCCTTCGACGTGGCTGCCACCTGTGCCGTACCGTGCCGTACCCGTCGCTCCCATCTGCAGTACTGATCTGTGCTGGCAAGGAGGGGAGGGGTCGAGCAGCGGACAGCCACATCGGCCAACCCCCGGCCAACTACGGTACTAGCTGTCAGGGACCCTTCGTGGTTTCGCTGTCTTGATTGACAGGAGGGGCCGCGGAGCCCTCCCAACACACCAGCCAACGGACGAGCCAGCCCACCGGCTAGTCGGGGGAGGGAAGGGTTTACGAAGCGGCTTTCATCAGGTAAAGGAGAAAGGGATGGACCGCAGCCTGGAACGACCCGCTACAGTCCTACAGTCCTGGACGCGGGCTCAGCGCATATCAGGCGGGCGGATGTCCCGTGTCGGGATTTTCAAGCTTCGCAAACAAGTGTGATTGCGTTACGGCGATTGGGTGCGGGCGCGTAAACAGTATGTGAGGTAATATTGCCCGGCGGCAGGACGCAAGTCCAGGGGATCCCGCACGAGAGGAGGTATTCCCGTCTTTACGAAGGGTTGAGGCATATTGCCGCACGCCGGGTCGTAGCGGTACTCGGAAAGCTCTCGGTGAAGCGGATTCCGGGTGGCTTGTCCCGCATCGCAGCTGAGAATCTTCACGTTAGCGTATTGTGAAAGGAAAGGACCGAGTGAGGCTGTTTGGTCCACGGACCGGTCGGCCGCATTTTCAGATGTGCTGTAATTGACGGACGCCTGCGAATATTAGACTGATGCTTCCCATGGCGATGTCTCGGAAGTTGTCGCCTGGGTACTAACGTTCAGTACTGAACAGGTTACGTTCACCGGCAGTGTGAACTTCGAAGCCGCACTTTGAACGTTACCGAGAAATTGGAGTCACACAAGTGATCAGTCAGTCGTTGTCAGTCGCTGCCAGTCGCTGTGTGGTAAACAGTCGACGGTGAAAACCCTAAACAACTAGACTCCAGCGCACGTGCCTACCGGTATACATGGTAATTTTGAAAATTAAAATATGCAATGGTGACAACTTTCGATCGTTGAGAAGCACCCCGCGTTGTAAAATATCAAACAAGTTGGTTACTGCGGTTGCCAGAGTCGTTACATCTTCGCACTCGACCAAAACCAACACCACAACATTATCAGCTATCAGAAAATGCATTTCGTATCTGAAGAACCGTAATGGGGTACGTCTGATCGTTTCGGAGACTTTCGCTGGACCGTTATGATAGGCTGCTTGCATGCACCTAACGGTGGACTAATACTAATCTCATAAAATTTACGCTGGATCACTGAACCGTAACTATCACCTGCGCGTGGAAGCTACTGTCCAGCCACGCGCCCTGCGCGGGTCCAGGCAGGTCGTACTAGCGTTGGGCGCGTGTCACAGTTGCGTCAAGCGCAAAAATATACGCAAACATATCACTTTAATGATAGGGGCTGCTTCGTGAGCCGAGGCCATTTCCTGAATCGGCAGTTGCGTCGGTCTCAACGGCAGTGACTTCCGACAGCAGTGACACTAGGTGGCTCTCTCTATACCAAGCTATTGTGACAAAGACAATGCACAGTCTACATAAGCGCATGTGTTTGAGGCCATCTGCAGCCCCCATGCGGCCTGCGAGCGCGCCTTCGTTAGGGCCAACAGTGAAATGTCACGGCGTTCGCAGCGCGAACAGCAGCTTTAGACGCCAGGAGCCGTGTCCGCAATCCGGGAAACTGTGTCAAGGCTCAGAAATGTATGAGCGCGCCCTGGAATTCGCCCGGACGGAGGCTTACGAGGACGCAAGGCAAGCAACCGTTTGACCGCCTCTAGGCGGTCCCGAAATCCCGCTGGCACCCGCCACCCTTTTGGCTCGACGTTATACATTATTTACATGTAAAAACGTTATTGCGAAAACAGCCTGGCATTGAAAACATGTTCTCGCCACGCAGGCTGGTCTTCGAGCAGCTACTGAAGCGGCAACCCGCCATGTGCAAGGCTTGGGTGTCCTGGGCCCAAATGGAGAAACGCTGCCACCGATTCAGTCAGAGCGACCGTTGGCACCGCTGCCGGGCGGTGTTGCAGCGCGGGCTGGAGCTGAACCCATCGTCCTCCTGCCTCATCCAGGTAGCCGTAGCCCCGGGGTGCTGGGTGCTCCCCACCAGTGTTGAACCTTGAACGCCAGGGCACGCAACCACTCCCCCCATGGCGCCAGTCACGAACATCCATCCACGGTCGCAAACGTAGCTGTACCCCAGCCGGTCGCGAGGCCTCCTTGCAACCATTACAAGGTGGACCCGAGGTATACCCGCCGGATCACTTGGCCGCGAGGGAGCCGGGTGTCTCAAACAGTATGTGTATGTTTGGGATTGTGTCATCAGTCCGCGTCATAGCCTAGTAACGCCGTACCGCAGCCGCGACTGCGGGGCCCCTACCGGCGCGAAACGCCTCGCGTCGTTAAGCTCGTTACGGCCTCGCTCAACCCACCACCTATAGCCTCCACGGCCCCTACCGGCTGAATCCCCCCGTCCTTTCTCTCCCCCCTTCCTCTCTCGCGCGCGGCTGCATTTGCCGCTATGTCTGTGTGCAGGCCTGGGGCCTTATGGAGCTCCAACGAGGCAACTGGCTCGCCGCCGTCATGATGTTGGAGCGGTCAGCGCGCCTAGACGCTAGGTGCGTCCCGGTGCTGAGGTGGCACAACGTCAGGACCGCCCGGATGACGGTGGGGTCACGGAGGGCCACGTCGGCGGGCCGCGCGCGAGCCGATGTCGGCGGTGGCGGTGGCAGCACCAGCAGCTGACGCGCGGACGGCGCCCTCCGCTCTGCTCCACGGTCTGAGGAGCCCTTGACTCGGAAACCATCGGGCGATGTACAAACCGTGGTAAAATGAAGAATAACACGATAATGGAAGTTTATCGGGAGCAGGGGCGAGGTCGCGGAGGCGTGATAGATCCGTGCTGCCGCGGAGGAGACAGCAAGAAAAGTGTTTTCATGCGACGAGGGACATGGTGTTCGGGGGAAGGGCAGGTCAAGGCGTACGGAGTTATCGTGTTTGAGCACGCGACAGAGGACGGCGTCGTACAGCATGGGCCGTGATTCGACAGGAGGGAGTGAGGGGGTTAATTGGGATGGGACACACATCGGTCCCGGAGGGAGAGCTCCGTGCTCCGGGAGCTGCTGACGGGGCCGAGCTGGGCACCGGGGGGAGTAACAAGGGGTAGCAGTGACGGAGGTGTGCCGAGGGCCTTGGCGTGCGAGCCCCCAAGACATTTTGTTTCCTGATGGTTGCGTCAGCGTCACGAGAACCGTAACCCCCACGTCTGCACTTGGCAACTGGCCCAGCCGATTGCGCCTGATGATGATGACGGGTGGGGCAAATGCGTCCCCCGGACCATGAGCTCGAGTCGCACCCGGGTGTACATTATATAGCACGACGTACGGTATACGGTACTGCACGGTACGGTACTGTACGGTACGGTGCGAGGGTTACATGTTTTGTTGGAGACCCTGCCGCGGATGTTGTTTTGGGCGCTGTGCTGCGGGGGGCTCGTCAGCCAACCCCGTGTTGCAGACTTGCAGTCCGTGGCACCTTTCCTCTGGCTGGGCGGAAAAGGAGCGTAGCGGCATCGCTTCATGCGGGTCTTGTTTTTGGTGACCCGCTGGCCCGCCGAGCCGACGGTGGCGGCGGCTGTCAGTCGGGAGCTGTGTGTTGGTCGTTTTGCTCTGGGGGTCCGCGAGGGCTCGGCTCTGGGTGCTCGCAACGACGTCAGGGGTCGTCGGTCCCCCAACCGTCCATTGGCAGGCCCCTGCCTGACTCGCCTGACGGGTCTGGGCTCTGCGGGGCCCACGTGAGGACGGCTTCGTGGGGTTGTGCGTTTTGGCGGCTAGGGTGGGGCCCATTCCCGGCGGCGGGCGCGCCGCAGGAAGCGGGTTGCCTTCAAAGAGGAGGACACCACCCGCCCGTCCGATGCGGAACGCAGCGCATCTCGCCGTTCGCGGTCCTGGGCTGTTTGTTTTTTTATCTTTCTGTAAGGGAAGTAGGGCGACAAGCACGGCGTCGGCATTCCCCGGCTGGTTTCGAACTTGATTTGGCGCCGGCTTTTTGCGCCCGTCGCGCGACTGTCAAGTGTGCCCCAGCAAGCTGCCCCTAGAACCTGCCGCAGCTGGTCGCCTGTCCCGCGGAGAGCGCTCGCGTTCCCAAAGACGTCGGGTCTTCCGCGCATGTTGTTGTGTGGCTGGCGTTAAGAGGTGTGTTTCGTTTTGTGCGTGTGGCGACCGATTTCAAGGCGTCAAAACTCCGAAGCCGATTTCGTGCCGGTGTACAAGCCCAAGCCCATCTTCATCATACGATGGCTTTGGCGCAGGCCGAAGGCCGGCGGGCTTGCGAGCTGAGTGTGACATGCACGACATGTACTTGGTAGAGGTCGTGCTTAATCCGCAAGATGTGGCAGGGCAACCGAATGAAGTGCACGTCGTAAACATTGTGAGAGAAGCTGTGACCTAGTCGACGGACGGCGCCGGACTAGGTTTGATACATCGCCGTCTGCCGCTCCGACAGGTACGCAGTCAGGCGATGGTTGCGATTAGGAGCCTCCACCGCTCTAGGATGTGGATTAACGTTGACTTCTCTAGCAATGAAGTATGAATAGCAGGGAAGTCAGGTTCTAGCGACGATTGGTGAAATGATTTCGGTTGTACTGTTGTACGCCACGGTACAGCACGGCAGAGCCATCGCAGCTTGTTCAGCGGCGGCTGGGTTGCGACTCGGTATCTGCCGTTGTTGCTAATTATAATAATTGCTGTTGCCCCTCTGCCGGGGCATAGTCCCGCCCGCCCGCCCGGGAGAGTACACCCTTCGGGTGGGCGGCGTGGGACGCTTGGTGGTTGCAACGGAGTGGTCATTACAGTGTCCACCGGCCATCTGCCGGTTCGGACATTGCAGCAACAACCGGCCACTGGTCCAGCGTCGAAAAAAAATGCTAACGGGTGTCCCTTGCAGGTCGTAGCAGTGTGGTTGTCGTTGCAGGGCGTGTGGTTTCGAACAAATGTAACCAGAGGAGCTAGAAAGCATAATTGGTCTTAATTATTTTTTTCAAGGCCAGCTACGGTAAACTTGCAGCTAAGCGATGTGCGTCCTGCACCGGACAGCGTCGGCCCAGTCCTGCAGACCCCGTTACGAACATCGGGAAGCCGGCCTTCCAACCTAAAATTCAACATCATCAAAGATTCGAATTTGTGCGCACTAATTGACATTTAATATTATTAACCTTTGTTGAATTGGCCGAGCCAGGGAAGGTGCGAAACGCGCTGCTGGCCACTGGGTAATCAAACATGAAATGATAAAAAGGCAAAACCTTGCAATCAAGCATCTGCGACTACGGAAAATTCGTCCAGGCCAAACCTCTAACCAAGGGTATAAGTATGGTGGTGGAACCCACCGGCACCCCAATCGTACGGGGCGGCACCTCATTACGGAACAGGCGATCATAGTGAATGGCGTGCCGCCCCTAATATTGTATTGCAAACTTTTCAAAAGTAAGCTTTACGTTGTCTCTTTTATAACAAACAATACTTCTTAATTGTACGCGTCCACTGCTCATCAGCACGGCCCATTCGACCTCTGACTCGTGCAAGTCCAAACTTGAACTGCCGCTTTGTGCTTCGTTTTGTCGGATTTTTGGAGAATGTCAAAGAGCTCTTCAGGCTGAATGCGTTGACTCACTTGTGGCCCAAGCCCGAGGGCCAAGGCCCAAATGCCAAGACCGCACAGCTGTCTGTCCTTGGGTGGCTTGGCGCCAGACAGGAAATGCATAACGTGTAAGATTGTCCATGAATGTATTCCTTTGGAGGCAGACCTCCACCTCTTCCTAAGTGACGAGGGTTTGAGCAAGGATGTCGCTTGCGCCTTCTCAAAGCTACACTACTTCGACCACCGCAAGGCTGCTGACTACACGGTATCAATGTAGCAGCGCGAGCTGCGGATGATTTCTCAATGAGGTCGACTGCCTCCCCTTGCCCGCGCCTCGGTCGCATGCCCGCGCCGCCTGCCGCCTGCTGCTGCCGTCGACCCTCACGCTCAACCCCGCATGCAGAAACAGAACGTCCCCTTCTCCGCTCGCACAAACCCCGCGCACACCGCTCTGCTGCCATGCCCCATCCGCCTCCGTGTCTGTGCAGCACGATGCCCTTGGTACATGATTCAGCGCCTCCTGCCGTCCCATCTCAGACTACCACCCCATCCCGTCCCCCACGACACGACACGACATGCAGCAGGACGCCTCCTCTGTGGCCTCAGGCTGCTAACCCCCGCCCGTCATGTATGGCCGCTATACGGTACCTCCCTCCAGGGCCACACCTCCCCGCCCCGCATCCCTAAGGCGCCTCCCGAACTGCCCTCGCCGCCCCGGACGAAGCAGCCCCTGGGCTGCCCGCGCTGCCGCGACGGCTCGCTGTCCGCCCGCCGCACCCCAGCCCCGGTCCCGGTGCCGGCCCCTCCGCCTGCAGCGGCAGCCGCAGCGCCCGCGCCCGGGGGCTTCAGATGCGCCAACTGCCGCTCCCTCTCCAGCTCGGGAAACAGCCGCACCAGCAGGGTCACCAGCAGGCTGTACGCCAGCTGTAGCACCATCGTGCGGCTCTGCATAAGGCCCCACACATCGCGCAGCACCCGGCTGTAGCCGCGAGCTCCCACCAGGTTCACCAGGACGGCGGGCGGGCGGCTGAAGAGCCGCGCACGGACCTGCGGGAAGAGGTAGGGGTGGCGCGGGTCGAGAGATAACTTGACCACCATCATTCTCTTTCCTTTAACCACCTTGCTACTACCGGTCTTGGTAAATCTCTGTCAGCCTTTGAAAGGTCTTTGGCATTCGCTATGCAGGGGCACAAGGGCGCACGAACCGCCATGGCCCGTCGCCCATCCAGGAGGCGGACCGCGCGTACAGCTAAACCCTTCCCCCGGGGCGGGTACCCACGCACCTGCCGACGGAAGAAGCCCTGGCCCTGCAGCCCAAACAGCACATCCACCAGTTCGTACAGCGGGGCGCTGATGCCCGCGGCGGCGCCGCCGGCGCCGCCGCCCGCGCCACCATTCGCCGCCGAGCTCTCCTGGCCAGCTCCCGCAGCAGCAGGGTGCGGCACCGACGACAGCGGCGGCTCCGCAGCGGCGGCGCAGCCTGGCGGCGGCAGCGGCAGCGGCGGCGTCGGCGGCCCCGCGGCCGGCTGCGCGGAGATCGGGCTGCTGGGCACGCTCGCCGCCCTGGCGGCGGCGCCAGCGGCGGCCACGGCGGTGACAGCGATCGGCTTCGCCGGTCGTTCCTGAAGCGGCCCATGGGTCGGCGCTGCACCGCTAGCGGCGGTGGCGGCGGCGGCCGCTGCCGCCGGCCGTGACGGACCAGCAGCGGCGGCAGCTCCAGAGAGCGGACGGACACTGGGGCTGCCGCCGCCCTGAGGTGCGTCGATACTGGGACGCAATGGCAGCGGCAGCCCCGCCTCTGCCTCCGCCGACGTCGCCGACGGCGCTGTGGCGGCGGCGGCGGCGGCGGCGGCGCCTTGCTTGCGGGACGCCACAGTAGCCGGGCTGGCGGCGCCGCCAGCCGCCAGCGGCCGCGGCGGCGGGTGCGACGAGGGCATGTAACCTCCGCCGCCGCCGCCGCCGCCGTTGCCGCTTGTGGAGACAGGCGGGCTCCGGGTAGGCACAGCAGCCGCCGCCAGGCCGGTGTAGCCGTTCGCGACAGCGCTGGCCGCTGGCGGGTCTTCGGAGGCTGCCGGCGTCAGGGGCAGGGGCCGTGCTGCCCGTCTGCCGCTGCCGTCGATGGCCCCGGCCCGGCTGCCCCGGGAGAGGCCGACGGCGCCGCCGTCGCCGCGCCCCGCAGCGCCGCCATCAGCCTGGCGGCGCCGGCCGACAGCGGGCCAGGGCCGGCGGCGCCGCCGCTACCCCACCGACCACCGGATGCGGCGGCTGGTGCTGGGCACGGGAGACGCCGCGCCAGATCGCGCCGCCAACGCCGCATCCATCGCCGCCGCCGCGGCGGCGGCCTCGGCGCCGGACGCGACCCCGCGCCCGTCTTGCGGCTGTGGGCCCGGCCGTAACCTGTTCCGTAACGACCACCGCCATCGCCGCCGCTGCCCTCAGCGGTGACGCAGCAGGGCAGTGCGGGACCACCGCCATCGCCGCCGCTGCCCCCAGTGGTGACGCAGCAGAGCAGTGCGGGACCACCGCCATCGCCGCCGCTGCCCCCCGCGGTGACGCCGCAGGGCCGTGCGCGACCACCGCCATCGCCGCCGCTGCCCCAGCGGTGACGCAGCAGGGCAGTGCGGGACCACCGCCATCGCCGCCGCTGCCCCCAGCGGTGACGCAGCAGGGCAGTGCGGGACCACCGCCATCGCCGCCGCTGTCAGCAGCCGTGACCTTACGTCTCTGCCGTCCCCATGGGAATCGGTGCATAGCTCCCTCAAGAACCTGCGCAGTGTGAAAGGTGTTTTCTTGTTGTCTGCAAGCGGGAACTCTGCAGACGAAAAAAAAATTGCAATTGACGTTTGCAGGTAGCGCAGCTGCTGCCTACCTAAAGGAGACATGGCCTGCCATCGTGCACATGGACATCCAGCGAATGCCGATAAATGGCTTTGACGGTACCACCCACCTGTATACGTTCTGGGAGGGCTGGAACGCAGCTGACCGCAAGGCACTGGCGGCCAGGGTAAACGCGAGCAGCACCATGCAGGTATGTCAATGGCGCAACGTACTCCACGACATGACATGCTGCATTTTGCCGTCATCATTTGTCAGCTAACCGCAGGGCCTGGCCTTTGTTCAAGATGGACGGCGCGACGTGCTCGCGGAAACAGCATCCGCGGGGTTTATCGGAATGACTCTGGTGGCCGTGTGCAGAAACGTGGCGATGTCGGGTGGCGGCGAGTTTTCCGCGTTTGTGTTCGTCAGACAGGCGCCGTAAATGAACGGCACATCGGTGTCGAAGTCGGGAGGGCCGCATGGATTTGGTGGCCCCCCTGACTTATTGGAGCACCACGTGGCCGCTTGCTGGGAACGGGACTTGATCACGATGTGTGCGAAAACCAGTGTAGCAGTTGGTGGGAGGGCCGCATGGGTTTGGTGGCCCCCCTGACTTATTGGAGCACCACGTGGCCGCTTGCTGGGAACGGGACTTGATCACGATGTGTGCGAAAACCAGTGTAGCAGTTGGTGGAGGGCCGCATGGGTTTGGTGGCCCCCCTGACTTATTGGAGCACCACGTGGCCGCTTGCTGGGAACGGGACTTGATCACGATGTGTGCGAAAACCAGTGTAGCAGTTGGTGGGAGGGCCGCATGGGTTCGGTGGCCCCCCTGACTTATTGGAGCACCACGTGGCCGCTTGCTGGGAACGGGACTTGATCACGATGTGTGCGAAAACCAGTGTAGCAGTTGGTGGGAGGGCCGCATGGGTTTGGTGGCCCCCCTGACTTATTGGAGCACCACGTGGCCGCTTGCTGGGAACGGGACTTGATCACGATGTGTGCGAAAATCAGTGTAGCAGTTGGTGGGAGGGCCGCATGGGTTCGGTGGCCCCCCTGACTTATTGGAGCACCACGTGGCCGCTTGCTGGGAACGGGACTTGATCACGATGTGTGCGAAAACCAGTGTAGCAGTTGGTGGGAGGGCCGCATGGGTTCGGTGGCCCCCCTGACTTATTGGAGCACCACGTGGCCGCTTGCTGGGAACGGGACTTGATCACGATGTGTGCGAAAACCAGTGTAGCAGTTGGTGGGAGGGCCGCATGGGTTCGGTGGCCCCCTGACTTATTGGAGCACCACGTGGCCGCTTGCTGGGAACGGGACTTGATCACGATGTGTGCGAAAACCAGTGTAGCAGTTGGTGGGAGGGCCGCATGGGTTTGGTGGCCCCCCTGACTTATTGGAGCACCACGTGGCCGCTTGCTGGGAACGGGACTTGATCACGATGTGTGCGAAAACCAGTGTAGCAGTTGGTGGGAGGGCCGCATGGGTTTGGTGGCCCCCCTGACTTATTGGAGCACCACGTGGCCGCTTGCTGGGAACGGGACTTGATCACGATGTGTGCGAAAACCAGTGTAGCAGTTGGTGGGAGGGCCGCATGGGTTCGGTGGCCCCCCTGACTTATTGGAGCACCACGTGGCCGCTTGCTGGGAACGGGACTTGATCACGATGTGTGCGAAAACCAGTGTAGCAGTTGGTGGGAGGGCCGCATGGGTTCGGTGGCCCCCTGACTTATTGGAGCACCACGTGGCCGCTTGCTGGGAACGGGACTTGATCACGATGTGTGCGAAAACCAGTGTAGCAGTTGGTGGGAGGGCCGCATGGGTTCGGTGGCCCCCTGACTTATTGGAGCACCACGTGGCCGCTTGCTGGGAACGGGACTTGATCACGATGTGTGCGAAAACCAGTGTAGCAGTTGGTGGGAGGGCCGCATGGGTTTGGTGGCCCCCCTGACTTATTGGAGCACCACGTGGCCGCTTGCTGGGAACGGGACTTTATCACGATGTGTGCGAAAACCAGTGTAGCAGTTGGTGGGAGGGCCGCATGGGTTCGGTGGCCCCCTGCTCCAACAGGGTAGGGGGCAGAACAACATGCACGTCATGTAAATTGGACGCTAGTCTGTGTACGAACATCTGACGCAACAAGGTTAAAATCGTGGACGTATGACACATACCATAATAATGCAGAACAAGACCGGAACAGGTAACAACAGTGCAGTACTTCAAAGCCGTTTTGTTCCCAGTGCAAACTCGCTAACAAACAAGGTACAGTAGCAACAGATGTCATGTGGTTCTCGGCCCACCCTGTCGCCGCGGCTGGTCGGATTGCTAGTCTGACACTTGCCAGTGGCCAGTGTAGCAATAACACGTCCCTGGTAGGGCGCGGGCGGCCATGAGGCTTGGCGGCGGCCTGCCGCGGGGCTTGGTTGCCTCCGAGCCGGGGGTCGTGTGTGGGGACACGGCAAGCAGGTGTGCGATTTGGTTCTCGGCCCACCCTGTCGCCGCGGCTGGTCGGATTGCTGGTCTGACACTTGCCAGTGGCCAGTGTAGCAATAACACGTCCCTGGTAGGGCGCGGGCGGCCATGAGGCTTGGCGGCGGCCTGCCGCGGGGCTTGGTTGCCTCCGAGCCGGGGGGTCGTGTGTGGGGACACGGCAAGCAGGTGTGTGATGTGGTTCTCGGCCCACCTGTCGCCGCGGCTGGTCGGATTGCTGGTCTGACACTTGCCAGTGGCCAGTGTAGCAATAACACGTCCCTGGTAGGGCGCGGGCGGCCATGAGGCTTGGCGGCGGCCTGCCGCGGGGCTTGGTTGCCTCCGAGCCGGGGGTCGTGTGTGGGGACACGGCAAGCAGGTGTGCGATTTGGTTCTCGGCCCACCCTGTCGCCGCGGCTGGTCGGATTGCTGGTCTGACACTTGCCAGTGGCCAGTGTAGCAATAACACGTCCCTGGTAGGGCGCGGGCGGCCATGAGGCTTGGCGGCGGCCTGCCGCGGGGCTTGGTTGCCTCCGAGCCGGGGGGTCGTGTGTGGGGACACGGCAAGCAGGTGTGTGATGTGGTTCTCGGCCCACCCTGTCGCCGCGGCTGGTCGGATTGCTGGTCTGACACTTGCCAGTGGCCAGTGTAGCAATAACACGTCCCTGGTAGGGCGCGGGCGGCCATGAGGCTTGGCGGCGGCCTGCCGCGGGCTTGGTTGCCTCCGAGCCGGGGGTCGTGTGTGGGGACACGGCAAGCAGGTGTGTGATGTGGTTCTCGGCCCACCCTGTCGCCGCGGCTGGTCGGATTGCTGGTCTGACACTTGCCAGTGGCCAGTGTAGCAATAACACGTCCCTGGTAGGGCGCGGGCGGCCATGAGGCTTGGCGGCGGCCTGCCGCGGGGCTTGGTTGCCTCCGAGCCGGGGGGTCGTGTGTGGGGACACGGCAAGCAGGTGTGCGATTTGGTTCTCGGCCCACCCTGTCGCCGCGGCTGGTCGGATTGCTGGTCTGACACTTGCCAGTGGCCAGTGTAGCAATAACACGTCCCTGGTAGGGCGCGGGCGGCCATGAGGCTTGGCGGCGGCCTGCCGCGGGGCTTGGTTGCCTCCGAGCCGGGGGTCGTGTGTGGGGACACGGCAAGCAGGTGTGCGATTTGGTTCTCGGCCCACCCTGTCGCCGCGGCTGGTCGGATTGCTGGTCTGACACTTGCCAGTGGCCAGTGTAGCAATAACACGTCCCTGGTAGGGCGCGGGCGGCCATGAGGCTTGGCGGCGGCCTGCCGCGGGGCTTGGTTGCCTCCGAGCCGGGGGGTCGTGTGTGGGGACACGGCAAGCAGGTGTGTGATGTGGTTCTCGGCCCACCCTGTCGCCGCGGCTGGTCGGATTGCTGGTCTGACACTTGCCAGTGGCCAGTGTAGCAATAACACGTCCCTGGTAGGGCGCGGCGGCCATGAGGCTTGGCGGCGGCCTGCCGCGGGGCTTGGTTGCCTCCGAGCCGGGGGGTCGTGTGTGGGGACACGGCAAGCAGGTGTGTGATGTGGTTCTCGGCCCACCCTGTCGCCGCGGCTGGTCGGATTGCTGGTCTGACACTTGCCAGTGGCCAGTGTAGCAATAACACGTCCCTGGTAGGGCGCGGGCGGCCATGAGGCTTGGCGGCGGCCTGCCGCGGGGCTTGGTTGCCTCCGAGCCGGGGGGTCGTGTGTGGGGACACGGCAAGCAGGTGTGTGATGTGGTTCTCGGCCCACCCTGTCGCCGCGGCTGGTCGGATTGCTGGTCTGACACTTGCCAGTGGCCAGTGTAGCAATAACACGTCCCTGGTAGGGCGCGGGCGGCCATGAGGCTTGGCGGCGGCCTGCCGCGGGGCTTGGTTGCCTCCGAGCCGGGGGGTCGTGTGTGGGGACACGGCAAGCAGGTGTGCGATGTGGTTCTCGGCCCACCCTGTCGCCGCGGCTGGTCGGATTGCTGGTCTGACACTTGCCAGTGGCCAGTGTAGCAATAACACGTCCTGGTAGGGCGCGGCGGCCATGAGGCTTGGCGGCGGCCTGCCGCGGGGCTTGGTTGCCTCCGAGCCGGGGGGTCGTGTGTGGGGACACGGCAAGCAGGTGTGCGATGTGGTTCTCGGCCCACCCTGTCGCCGCGGCTGGTCGGATTGCTGGTCTGACACTTGCCAGTGGCCAGTGTAGCAATAACACGTCCCTGGTAGGGCGCGGGCGGCCATGAGGCTTGGCGGCGGCCTGCCGCGGGCTTGGTTGCCTCCGAGCCGGGGGTCGTGTGTGGGGACACGGCAAGCAGGTGTGTGATGTGGTTCTCGGCCCACCCTGTCGCCGCGGCTGGTCGGATTGCTGGTCTGACACTTGCCAGTGGCCAGTGTAGCAATAACACGTCCCTGGTAGGGCGCGGGCGGCCATGAGGCTTGGCGGCGGCCTGCCGCGGGGCTTGGTTGCCTCCGAGCCGGGGGGTCGTGTGTGGGGACACGGCAAGCAGGTGTGTGATGTGGTTCTCGGCCCACCCTGTCGCCGCGGCTGGTCGGATTGCTGGTCTGACACTTGCCAGTGGCCAGTGTAGCAATAACACGTCCCTGGTAGGGCGCGGGCGGCCATGAGGCTTGGCGGCGGCCTGCCGCGGGGCTTGGTTGCCTCCGAGCCGGGGGGTCGTGTGTGGGGACACGGCAAGCAGGTGTGTGATGTGGTTCTCGGCCCACCCTGTCGCCGCGGCTGGTCGGATTGCTGGTCTGACACTTGCCAGTGGCCAGTGTAGCAATAACACGTCCCTGGTAGGGCGCGGGCGGCCATGAGGCTTGGCGGCGGCCTGCCGCGGGGCTTGGTTGCCTCCGAGCCGGGGGGTCGTGTGTGGGGACACGGCAAGCAGGTGTGCGATGTGGTTCTCGGCCCACCCTGTCGCCGCGGCTGGTCGGATTGCTGGTCTGACACTTGCCAGTGGCCAGTGTAGCAATAACACGTCCCTGGTAGGGCGCGGGCGGCCATGAGGCTTGGCGGCGGCCTGCCGCGGGGCTTGGTTGCCTCCGAGCCGGGGGGTCGTGTGTGGGGACACGGCAAGCAGGTGTGTGATGTGGTTCTCGCCCACCCTGTCGCCGCGGCTGGTCGGATTGCTGGTCTGACACTTGCCAGTGGCCAGTGTAGCAATAACACGTCCCTGGTAGGGCGCGGGCGGCCATGAGGCTTGGCGGCGGCCTGCCGCGGGGCTTGGTTGCCTCCGAGCCGGGGGGTCGTGTGTGGGGACACGGCAAGCAGGTGTGTGATGTGGTTCTCGGCCCACCCTGTCGCCGCGGCTGGTCGGATTGCTGGTCTGACACTTGCCAGTGGCCAGTGTAGCAATAACACGTCCCTGGTAGGCGCGGGCGGCCATGAGGCTTGGCGGCGGCCTGCCGCGGGGCTTGGTTGCCTCCGAGCCGGGGGTCGTGTGTGGGGACACGGCAAGCAGGTGTGTGATGTGGTTCTCGGCCCACCCTGTCGCCGCGGCTGGTCGGATTGCTGGTCTGACACTTGCCAGTGGCCAGTGTAGCAATAACACGTCCCTGGTAGGGCGCGGGCGGCCATGAGGCTTGGCGGCGGCCTGCCGCGGGGCTTGGTTGCCTCCGAGCCGGGGGGTCGTGTGTGGGGACACGGCAAGCAGGTGTGTGATGTGGTTCTCGGCCCACCCTGTCGCCGCGGCTGGTCGGATTGCTGGTCTGACACTTGCCAGTGGCCAGTGTAGCAATAACACGTCCCTGGTAGGGCGCGGGCGGCCATGAGGCTTGGCGGCGGCCTGCCGCGGGGCTTGGTTGCCTCCGAGCCGGGGGTCGTGTGTGGGGACACGGCAAGCAGGTGTGTGATGTGGTTCTCGGCCACCCTGTCGCCGCGGCTGGTCGGATTGCTGGTCTGACACTTGCCAGTGGCCAGTGTAGCAATAACACGTCCCTGGTAGGGCGCGGGCGGCATGAGGCTTGCGCGGCCTGCCGCGGGCTTGGTTGCCTCCGAGCCGGGGGGTCGTGTGTGGGACACGGCAAGCAGGTGTGCGATGTGGTTCTCGCCCACCCTGTCGCCGCGGCTGGTCGGATTGCTGGTCGACACTTGCCAGTGGCCAGTGTAGCATAACACGTCCCTGGTAGGGCGCGGGCGGCCATGAGGCTTGGCGGCGGCCTGCCGCGGGGCTTGGTTGCTCCGAGCCGGGGGGTCGTGTGTGGGACACGGCAAGCAGGTGTGTGATGTGGTTCTCGGCCCACCCTGTCGCGCGGCTGGTCGGATTGCTGGTCTGACACTTGCCAGTGGCCAGTGTAGCAATAACACGTCCCTGGTAGGGCGCGGGCGGCCATGAGGCTTGGCGGCGGCCTGCGCGGGGCTTGGTTGCCTCCGAGCCGGGGGGTCGTGTGTGGGGACACGGCAAGCAGGTGTGTGATGTGGGTTCTCGGCCCACCCTGTCGCCGCGGCTGGTCGGATTGCTGGTCTGACACTTGCCAGTGGCCAGTGTAGCAATAACACGTCCCTGGTAGGGCGCGGGCGGCCATGAGGCTTGGCGGCGCCTGCCGCGGGGCTTGGTTGCCTCCGAGCCGGGGGGTCGTGTGTGGGACACGGCAAGCAGGTGTGTGATGTGGTTCTGCGCCCACCCTGTCGCCGCGGCTGGTCGGATTGCTGGTCTGACACTTGCCAGTGGCCAGTGTAGCAATAACACGTCCCTGGTAGGGCGCGGGCGGCCATGAGGCTTGGCGGGGCTGCCGCGGGGCTTGGTTGCTCCGAGCCGGGGGTCGTGTGTGGGGACACGGCAAGCAGGTGTGTGATGTGGTTCTCGGCCCTGTCGCCGCGGCTGTCGGATTGCTGGTCTGACACTTGCCAGTGGCCAGTGTAGCAATAACCGTCCCTGGTAGGGCGCGGGGCCATGAGGCTTGGCGGCGGCCTGCCGCGGGCTTGGTTGCCTCCGAGCCGGGGGTCGTGTGTGGGACACGGCAAGCAGGTGTGCGATGTGGTTCTCGGCCACCCTGTCGCCGCGGCTGGTCGGATTGCTGGTCTGACACTTGCCAGTGGCCAGTGTAGCAATAACACGTCCCTGGTAGGGCGCGGGCGGCCATGAGGCTTGGCGGCGGCCTGCCGCGCTTGGTTTGCCTCCGAGCGGGGGGGTCGGTGTGGGACACGGCAAGCAAGGTGTGTGATGTGTTCTCGGCCACCCTGTCGCCGCGGCTGGTCGGATTGCTGTCTGACACTGGCCAGTGGCCAGTGTAGCAATAACACGTCCCTGGTAGGGCGCGGGCGCCATGAGGCTTGGCGCGGCCTGCGCGGGCTCTGGTTGCCTCCGAGCCGGGGGGTCGTGTGTGGGGACACGGCAGCAGGTGTGTGATGTGGTTCTCGGCCCACCTGTCGCCGCGGCTGGTCGGATTGCTGGTCTGACACTTGCCAGTGGCCAGTGTAGCAATAACACGTCCCTGGTAGGGCGCGGGCGGCCATGAGGCTTGGCGGCGGCCTGCCGCGGGCTTGGTTGCCTCCGAGCCGGGGGGTTCGTGTGTGGGGACACGGCAAGCAGGTGTGTGATGTGTTCTCGGCCCACCCTGTCGGCCGCGGCTGGTCGGATTGCTGGTCTGACACTTGCCAGTGGCCAGTGTAGCATAAACACGTCCCTGGTAGGGCGGGCGGCCATGAGGCTTGGCGGCGGCCTGCCGCGGGCTTGGTTGCTTCCGAGCCGGGGGTCGTGTGTGGGGACAACGGCAAGCAGGTGTGATGTGGTTCTCGGCCCACCCT
Source organism: Eudorina sp. 2006-703-Eu-15 (assembly GCA_003117195.1). NCBI lineage: Eukaryota > Viridiplantae > Chlorophyta > Chlorophyceae > Chlamydomonadales > Volvocaceae > Eudorina > Eudorina sp. 2006-703-Eu-15. The sequence continues at coordinate 191,648 of BDSI01000184.1, forward strand.
GTCGCCGGGCTGGTCGGATTGCTGGTCTGACACTTGCCAGTGGCCAGTGTAGCAATAACACGTCCGGTAGGCGGCGCGGCGCCATGAGGCTTGGCGGCGGCCTGCCGCGGGGCTTGGTTGCCTCCGAGCCGGGGGGTCGTGTGTGGGGACACGGGCAAGCAGTGTGTGATGTGGTTCTCGGCCCACCCTGTCGCCGCGGCTGGTCGGATT